>PIJE02001968.1:32500-90749 GCA_002895965.2 Coryphaenoides rupestris | reverse complement strand
GAGAGAGAGATTCGTAGTGGAAGGAGGGAATTACTATAGTGTAATAGTCAGTATAGATGTATAGTAGTATAACGTGTGTCGTACATGTCGTGTAGTACTCATATGTATAGTAGTCATAGTGTGTCAGTACTATACATGTGTAATAGTAATAATAGTGTGCTAGTACTATAGTGTGTACGTACTATAGTGTATAGTAGTATAGTGTGTAGTATCTATAGTGTGTAGTACTATAATGTGTATAGTAGTATAGTGTGTAGTACTATAGTGTGTAGTACTATAGTGTATAGTAGTATAGTGTGTAGTACCGGCAGGGTGCTGTAGAGGGGGATGTGGAGCAGCTGAGTGCCGGAGGGGGTCACGGCCCACACGTCCAGACCCAGCAGGAGGTCTGACACCGGGAACACAGCCAGGTTCTGGACCTGCAACCAGGAGCTCAGCCAATCAGAGCTCTTCCTGGGTCCCCTCAGGGGGGGGCAGCAGGGTTTAGAACCAGCAACACAGAGCTGAGAGGTCTCACCTGGTACGTCAGGTTGGCCTCCAGAGGGTAGGAGGAGGAGGAGGAGGGTGATGAAGAGATGTCAAAGTGATGAGAGTCAGGGTGCCTGGAGACAGAACAGTGGCAGGTGTGTGAGAGGGCGGGGTCTCCGTCAGCACGCCCCCAGGAGGTGGGGTCTCAGAAACAAAGCACAAATCTTATTCCTCATGTAAACACAAGGGTTAGGGTTACCTGGTGAACAGGCGTGTACCTGGTGAACAGGTGTGTAGGGTTACCTGGTGAACAGGTGTGTACCTGGTGAACAGGTGTGTAGGGTTACCTGGTGAACAGGTGTGTACCTGGTGAACAGGTGTGTAGGGTTACCTGGTGAACAGGTGTGTACCTGGTGAACAGGTGTGTACCTGGTGAACAAGTGTGTACCTGGTGAACAGGTCTGTACCTGGTGAACAGATGTGCAGGGTTAGCTGGTGAACAGGTGTGCAGGGTTACCTGGTGAACAGGAGGTCTGCTTCGTACTTCAGAGGAAAGTTGAGTTGGTTCACGTTGTCCGCCGGGTTCCTTTCAACACCCTCACTATTCAACACACACACACACACACACTCATACAATGATGTCTCTGTGTAATGCTTAATACCAGCAGCAGGGGGCGAGTGATTGGTTGAGAAAGCAAGGCTTCACCTGCTGGTTTTGATGACAACCTCCAGGTGATCCAGGAAGACCAGGGGACTGAACTCAAACTCCACATGGAAGGACAGCTGGAAGGAAAGAGACCACACCACATATATACAACATACTGCATATATACCCAATATACTCATGTATATACTGTATATATACAGAAATACATACAATATACTGTGTATATATATATATATACCTACCTGGGCCTTAGACCTCATGAAGGGAGCGCTGATGTTACAGCGCCTCTGATTGGCCAGCACAGCGTGACACTCTATCTGGAGATCTGATTGGTCCTGGGAGGATGGAGGAGTCTCATGTTATAACTATGTACATACTGTCTGTATATCTACATCCATATATAGATATATAGATATAGATATATAGATATATAGATGTAGATATATAGATATAGATATACAGTATATAGATATATAGATATATAGATATATAGATATATAGATATAGATATATAGATATATAGATATATAGATATAGATATATAGATATATAGATATAGATATATAGATATATAGATATAGATATATAGATATAGATATACAGTATATAGATATATAGATATATAGATATATAGATATAGATATATAGATATCAATATATAGATATAGATATATAGATATAGTAGATAGAGGGTGGTTGTTCACCTTGACGAGCAGGCTGGAGAACAGCAGGTTGTGTGAGTGTGTGAGCAGCAGTGAGGTGGAGTAGGCATTCTCCCCACGGTTGTCCAGCACCGCCCACAGCACCACGCGCCGCCGCTTGGACTCCACCACCCGCACCGCCGAGCCCGGGTCCCCGCCCACCCCCGGCTGGCCACTCCCCGGGCCGGCCACGCCCACCTGTGCTGCCCCCGCCCCCTGCTGGTGGCACAGGGCAGCGCGACCTTTCGCACCACAGAACTGGCTGCCATGGAAACAGGAATATCATCACAGGTCAGTGTGTGTGTGTGTGTGTGTGTGTGTGTGTGTGTGTGTGTGTACCTGAGTGTGGGCAGGTCAGTGTGTGTGTGTGTGTGTGTGTGTGTGTACCTGAGTGTGGGCAGGTCAGTGTGTGTGTGTGTGTGTGTGTACCTGAGTGTGGGCAGGTCAGTGTGTGTGTGTGTGTACCTGAGTGTGGGCAGGTCAGTGTGTGTGTGTGTGTGTACCTGAGTGTGGGCAGGTCAGTGTGTGTGTGTGTGTACCTGAGTGTGGGCAGGTCAGTGTGTGTGTGTGTGTGTACCTGAGTGTGGGCAGGTCAGTGTGTGTGTGTGTGTACCTGAGTGTGGGCAGGTCAGTGTGTGTGTGTGTGTACCTGAGTGTGGGCAGGTCAGTGTGTGTGTGTGTGTGTGTGTGTGTGTGTGTACCTGAGTGTGGGCAGGTCGTGTGTGTGTGTGTACCTGAGTGTGGGCAGGTCAGTGTGTGTGTGTGTGTACCTGAGTGTGGGCAGGTCAGTGTGTGTGTGTGTGTGTACCTGAGTGTGGGCAGGTCAGTGTGTGTGTGTGTGTGTACCTGAGTGTGGGCAGGTCAGTGTGTGTGTGTACCTGAGTGTGGGCAGGTCAGTGTGTGTGTGTGTGTGTGTACCTGAGTGTGGGCAGGTCAGTGTGTGTGTGTGTACCTGAGTGTGGGCAGGTCAGTGTGTGTGTGTGTGTACCTGAGTGTGGGCAGGTCAGTGTGTGTGTGTGTGTGTGTACCTGAGTGTGGGCAGGTCAGTGTGTGTGTGTGTGTGTGTACCTGAGTGTGGGCAGGTCAGTGTGTGTGTGTGTGTACCTGAGTGTGGGCAGGTCAGTGTGTGTGTGTGTGTACCTGAGTGTGGGCAGGTCAGTGTGTGTGTGTGTGTGTGTACCTGAGTGTGGGCAGGTCAGTGTGTGTGTGTGTGTACCTGAGTGTGGGCAGGTCAGTGTGTGTGTGTGTGTGTACCTGAGTGTGGGCAGGTCAGTGTGTGTGTGTGTGTGTACCTGAGTGTGGGCAGGTCAGTGTGTGTGTGTGTGTGTACCTGAGTGTGGGCAGGTCAGTGTGTGTGTGTAGGACCAGGTCAGGATGACAGATCTCTTCCTGTTCACAGCCGTTCCAGAAGGGCAGCTAGGGGCGAGAGGGGCGAGGCAAACAGAGGACACTCCCAGTTGTGATGTCAGTAATAGGTTTTGATGGCTTATAGATGAACCACATCAACATGTCAGCTGGTGGTCACAGGAGGGGCCTCACCTCGGTCCTCAGGACAGAGGGCCAATCAGGGTCCAGAACCGGCCCCTCGTCCGGGGTCTGCAGGCCCGTCTCCATGACAACCACGATGGGACGGCCATAGTCTGCCGTCTCCTGCAGGAGTCATGTTATATACAGTATATATATATATATATATATATCAATATATATATATCAATATATATATATATATATATATATATATAATTTGTCTATATATGGTCTCACCTGGACGTAGAAGCTGATTGGCTGACAGAGCTTGTGTCCAGGAAGCAGAGAGAGCAGGAGCATCTTGTCCTCTGATTGGTCCAGAATCGCCCGGGGAGGGACACGTCTCTCGTCCAAACCCAGAGACACCCACACACCTGGGGGCGGAGCCACAGGTCACCTGACAGCTACCTCCAGGTGTGTGTGCTCGTGTGTGTGTGTGTGTGTGTGTGTGTGTGTGTGTGTTTCGTCTTTTTTCTCTCTAATCTGCTTCAGATGTTTGAACGTCAGCGATGGAAAAATGCTGACATGCTGTCACACACACACACACACACACACACACACACACACACACTCTCTCTCTCTACTGGCTACTGCATGCTGCTAATATTTTCCTGATGCTACGCTAACAGTCTGCTAGCCTTGTGGTGTGGAGCGTCCAGCTGGCTATAGGTTCAGCTGACGTCCTGTGTTTCCATGTGTGTCCATGGCGACCACTCACCCACGGGGGAGGCGGCGGGGGAGGAGGCGGGGGAGGGGGAGGCGGTCTGGGCCAGCAGACAGACGGACAGCGACATGCAGCTCACCTCCCGGTCGCCGCGCTGGCAGTCCTGATTAAACACATTCACCTTCTCGGGTTCAAAGGTCACGCTGGGGCTAATCCGTAGCACACTGCGAGACCTGGACACACACACACACACACCAGGTATGACCACCAAGCGACCCGGTGTGTGTCGATTGGCTGACTGACCACATGGTGAGTGTTGATTGGCTGACCAGATGGTGACCACGCCCCCCAGCGCCCCCACGGCGAGGTCCACCAGCCCGTCGGCGTTCAGGTCCAGGACTCCGTGGAGACTCCGACCGAAGTACTGCAGCCCCGGAGTCACAGACACGGACGGGATCCTCTGCACACACACACACACACAAACAGGTACACAGTAGATATATCCTGTATATATATATATATACAGTATAAATATACACATACTGGCCTTCAGTACCTGCTTGTATTTCCTCTGGATGCCGCTGCTGTCCCCGTGGAAGATGTAGATCGCCCCCCGGTGGTCGTCCTCCAGCGGCGCGCCCACCACCAGCTCCCCGTAGCCGTCCCCGTTCATGTCTGGGATCGGCGCGAGGGCGGAGCCTAGCCGGGAGTTCTGGGCGCGCTCGGTCACCTCCAGCACCCCCTGCAGGAGCAACTGGTTCTACAGGGGGGGGGCGGGTTAGACTGGTCACAGCTGGATGGAGCAAGTCTAGTCTAGTCTAGTCTTGTCTAGTCTCATCTGGTCTAGTCGAGTCGAGTCTGGTCTGGTCTAGTCTACAGACCCACCTGGGGGCTCAGTGAGTACATGTAGACCCGGCCTCTCTCCCAGCCCTGGCTGTAGTACATGGGAGCGGCCACTAGGACCACGTCTGTGTCCCCGTCTCCATCCAGGTCCACCGACGCCAGCTCACTGCCGAAGTACGAGCCAATCTGAAGGAGAGGAGGAGAGGAGGAGAGAAGAGGAGAGAGGAGGAGAGAGGAGAGGAGGAGAGGAGGAGAGGAGGAGAGAGGAGGAGAGGAGAGAGGAGAGGAGAGAGGAGAGGAGAGAGAGGAGAGGAGGAGGAGGAGAGGAGAGAGGAGGAGAGGGGAGAGAGGAGAGGAGAGGAGAGGAGAGGAGAGGAGAGAGGAGAGGAGAGGAGGGAGGAGAGGAGGAGGAGGCAGAGGAGAGGAGAGGAGAGAGGAGAGGAGAGGAGAGGAGGAGAGAGGAGAGGAGAGGAGAGGAGAGGTAAGGAGAGGAAGGAGAGGAGGAGAGGAGGAGAGGAAGAGGAGCGCAGGAAAGAGGAGGATGGAGGAGAGAGGCAGGAGAGGAGGAAGGAGAGGGAGAGGAGGAGGAAGGAGAGCAGGATGAGGAGGACGAGGACGAGAGGACGAGAGAGTTAAGGAAGAGGCCGAGGGACGAAGGAGAGAGGAGAGGAGGAGAGGAGAGAGGAGGAGAGAGGAGTAAGAGAGAAGAGGAGAGAGGAGGATATGAGTAAGCTCAGGTATTATGTTGTAACACCATATCCAACAATAACATGATGAGGAGGAGAGGTTGTTATGGTTACCTGTTGCCCCAGCAGTGTGTGCAAGATGCTGACGTTGCTATGGTTACCTGTTGCCCCAGCAGCATGTGGAGGAGAGGTTGCTATGGTTACCTGTTGCCCCAGCAGCGTGTGCAGGATGGTGAGGTCTCCAGTGTTCTTCATGGTGAACACGATCACCTTCCCGGTGTGGTTGAACCTCGGGGCCCCGGCCAGGTACAGCTGCTTCCTCCTGGCTGTTACCATGGAGCCCACTGCGTAGCCTAGGATACCATGAGAGCACAGTACTGTCTGTCTCTCTCTCTCTCTAGACACATAGACAGGTGTCGAGTGCGTGTGGTCGGTGGCTGGTTTCAGCAGCCTCACCGGAGTCAGGCTGATTAGAGTCTGGGGTGGGTGGGGCTGCACACCTGTGGTGCAGTGGCTCATTAAAGCCCACAGGTTGAAGCAGCCATCAGCACACACACACTCAGAGGATGCTAGCAGGTAAATCTGCTATGTTTTCATTCAAAACTCTACCCAGGTAGGCAGCGTGGTTCTGCAGGCTCTCGGGGAACTCTTCCAGGTAGGACGAGCGAGGGGGGATGACCTTCCCTCTCGGGGTCTCCTTCAGAACCGCTCCGTTCCAGTCGTACGCCCCCACGGCCCCCACCAGCACCCCGTCCTGCAGGGTCAAAGGTCAGCCTTCGTCATCTCATAGCATGAGATCTTTCACTGACTCACATTTCACTGATCAATGTTTCCGTGGAATCGATTCGAATCCTCGACATCTACATCGAGTCGTCTAGCAGATGTCCTACGAGTGAAGCTGAGAACAATAAAAACTGGAGTAGCTACAAAAATTCCAAGCGCTCCACAACTGAAGAAAACATCTGGACATATTGTGCAGACGACTCCGACAGTCAGGACGATTCTTTTTATTCGTATTCATTCTTCCTAATACTTGTTT
Source organism: Coryphaenoides rupestris (assembly GCA_002895965.2). Taxonomy (NCBI): domain Eukaryota; kingdom Metazoa; phylum Chordata; class Actinopteri; order Gadiformes; family Macrouridae; genus Coryphaenoides; species Coryphaenoides rupestris. The sequence continues at coordinate 84,154 of PIJE02001968.1, read as the reverse complement.
TTTTATTTGATTTCATTGCTGGTGGTTGAATCTTCGGCTGCGTTCCAGTATCCATAACTCCCACGCTGGCTGACACACAGGAGGAGAAGGTTGGAGAGCAGGAGGGAAACAGAGACATGGCTCCCTCCTCTCTGGTGGAACTCTGTCAAGTCCTCGTGTCACTTTTAAACCCTCGGCTTTCCACTCAGAAAAATATTTTTCCATGAAACAGAGCAACCGTTTATCTCCAGGGAAGAAAAGTATTTTTCCACCAGTTGAAGGTGAAGAGTTCTAGACTATTTGTTCTGTTTCTGTCTCTGTATTCACTGCTTAACCCCTACCTGCTCCTTAATGACCCGTCTCTGTACTGTCTAACCCCTACCTGCTCCTTAATGACCTGTCTCTGTACAGTCTACAACACACACACACACAACACCACACAGACACACACACAAACACACAACACACACACAAACACACACAAACACAACACCAACACACACACAACACAACAACACACCACACACACAACACACCACACACACACACACAACACAACACACACACACACACACACACACACACACACACACACACACACACACACACACACACACACACACACACACACACACAGTGATAAGCGGGGCCAGACCACATCACATATTTTCCAGCTCGTGAGCCTCAGGAAGCAGCAGAATATTTTCCACTGATTTACCTGAAGTACAAAGAGACAGCAGACATACAGGCTGGTAGTGAGACAGGTAGTGGAGCAGACAGACAGACAGGTAGTCAGTCAGACAGACAGCAGACAGACAGACTGGTAGTGAGACAGGTAGTGGAGCAGACAGACCGGTAGTGGAGCATACAGGCAGACAGACAGGTAGTGAGACAGGTAGACAGGCAGACAGACAGGTAGTGAGACAGGTAGGCAGGGAGGTAGTGAGACAGGTAGACAGGCAGACAGGGAGGTAGTGAGACAGGTAGACAGGCAGACAGGGAGGTGTGTACCAGGGCCGGCCCCCAGCCCAGTGCTGCTGGACCGTGTATCCAAACTGCGTGTCTCGGGGCCCGCGGTGCAGCTGGGAGTTCTTAGTGTCGAAGTTGAAGCCATGTGGAATACCTTAAACACAGAGGGGCGGGGCTTACGAAACAAACACACCCGAGACCAATCACAGAGCTCCAGGTAGATCACATGACAGAGAGCGTAGAGCGGTGTAGAATAGACTAGAGTAGAGTCGAGCAGAGGGTAGGATAGAGTAGAGTAGAGTAGAGTAGAGTAGAGTAGAGTGTAGAGTAGAGAGTGTAGAGTAGAGTAGAGTGTAGAGAGTGTAGAGTAGAGTAGAGTAGAGTAGAGTAGAGTAGAGTAGAGTAGAGTAGAGTAGAGTAGAGTAGAGAGTGTAGAGTAGAGTAGAGTAGAGTAGAGTAGAGTGTAGAGTAGAGAGTGTAGAGTAGAGTAGAGTGTAGAGTAGAGTAGAGTAGAGTAGAGGTAGAGTAGAGTAGAGTAGAGTAGAGTGTAGAGTAGAGTGTAGAGTAGAGTAGAGTGTAGAGTAGAATAGAGAAGAGTAGAGTAGAGGTAGTAGAGTAGAGTAGTATCAAGTAGGGTAGAGTAGAGTTGAGTAGAGTAGAGAATCAGCAGTAGAATATAATATAATATAATATAATGTAATGTAATGTAATGTAATGTAATGTAATATAATATAATGTAGAGTCAGACAGTGAAGCTGCTCTCCATCTCTGTGTTGAGGTGATGCTGACCCTCTGGCTGTTCTATCTCTCCCTCTGTCTCCTCTCCTCTCCTCTCTCCTCTCTCCTCCTCCTCTCCTCTCTCCTCCTCTCTCCTCTCCTCCCTTCTCTCTCTCCTCTCTCTCTCTCCTCTCTCTCCTCTCTCCTCCCTCCTCTCCTCTCCTCTCCTCCTCCTCTCCTCTCTCCTCCCTCTCTCCTCCTCCCTCTCCTCTCCCCTTCTCCTCCCTCTCTCTCCTCTCCTCCCTCTCCTCAAGGGACAAGTTATGTTGCCATAGAAACATCAGTAAAAGGGTTGATTTCACATCCCAATCAAATCACCTTCACCTTCATCGGAAATGTTCCTTTCAGGCTAACATCCCTCCAACGCCCCAGAGAGAGAGACAGAGAGAGAGAGAGAGAGAGAGAGAGAGAGAGAGAGAGAGAGAGAGAGAGACAGAGAGAGAGAGAGAGAGAGAGAGAGAGAGAGAGAGACAGAGAGACAGAGAGAGAGGAGAGAGAGACAGAGAGACACAGAGAGACAGAGAGAGAGAGACAGAGAGAGAGAGAGAGAGAGAGAGACAGACAGAGAGGACAGAGAGACAGAGAGAGAGAGAGAGAGAGAGAGAGAGAGAGAGAGAGAGAGAGAGAGAGAGAGAGACCCTGTGTCTCTGTTCCTCTCAACTCAATGTAATTAAATTCCAAAGTAGCAACAATGATGATTATATGAAAACATTTAGCATTATGGTGTGCAAACAAATATCACTATTACTACTACTACTGCTAATAATAATAATAATGTAATAATAATCATCAATAATAATAATAATAATAATAATAATAATAATAATAACAATAATAACAATAATAATAATAATAATAATAATAATAACAACAATAACAATAATAAACTATTGTTTTCTCTCACCTGGCAGCAGAGTCCATATCCACAGAATTAAGAACCAGCAGTAATCCATTTCTGTTATGAGAGTGTGTATGAGAGTGTGTTCTGTGTGAGTGTGTGTGTGTGTGTTTGACAGAGTGTGTGTGTGCATGGTGCGTGTGTGTGTGTATGTGTGTGGTGTGTGGGTGTGTGTGTGTGCCTGTCTGTATGAGATGTGTGTGAATGTCACAATAACAAGACGACATCCACACACACCGCTAGATACACACACACCACTAAGAACCAGCAGTATCCATTTTGTGTGTGTGTGTGTGTGTTTGTGAGTGTGTGTTTGTGAGTGTGTGAGAGAGAAAATGAGTTTGTAAAAGTGTGTGAGAGTGTGTGAGTGTGTGAGAGTGTGTGAGGGTGTGTGAGAGTATGTCTGTGATTTCTTTGCTCTAAACTGAGTTTGTTTTGAAGGCAGATTGAGGGGGAGGAGTCTAGAACAGAGACTAGCCAATCACAGCACTGCACAAAGACATTTGGAAATCATCACTAATCATGTGCTTATAAAAATAAAGCTTTGAACCTGAACAATCTAGTATATAATACTACGAGACACATAGGCCTGAATAAAACAACGTAATACATACACACATGCATACTACTACTACATGCTAAACTATGCTACAATAAGTACAATTACAATAAGTACAATACAATAAGTACAATTACAATAAGTACAATACAATAAGTACAATACAATAAGTACAATTACAATAAGTACAATACAATAAGTACAATACAATAAGTACAATTACAATAAGTACAATACAATAAGTACAATACTCTAATACCAATTCAGACCACGTGTTCACCTCAGCTACACGGGCCCACGGCGCCCCCTAGAGGCGGCGCAGAGCAACACAGTTACAGTTCAGTTAATCAACTAAAATAAGTGATGTAACTAAATATACATGTAATATATGTGATAATATATGATATAATATACTATAATAATAATATACGAATAATATACGAATTATATACACATAAATACTGTATAATGACACTGGCACAGAAAGAACAAAATGAGAGACATGCTTCACCTGTCTTGGTGACGTCACTGACCTGAGAGTTAGACAGACAGACAGTCAGTCAGTCAGTCAGACAGAGAGACAGACAGACAGACAGACAGGATCTTTACTCACCGTGATGGGCAGCGGAGCTTCGGTCAGGGCTGTGACCGACCCTGAGACCTCCTCACGACCCGGGACCCCCAGGGTCCGTCCCGGAACCCCCGGGGTCCGACCCGGGACCCCCGCCGCCGGGTCGGACCCCGGACCCCGGCAGGTCCAGGTGAGTGTTGCTGCTTTGCGTTGAACTTAAAAAGCAAGAAGAAGAAAATACTGAAAACTAACGACGCGTTACCTGCTGTACAGGTGGTACAGGACCCTGGTCCGGTTGACCCTGGTCCGGCTGACCCTGGTCCGGTTGACCCGGGTCCGGCTGATCCTGGTCCGGCTGACCCGGGTCCGGTTGACCCGGGTCCGGCTGATCCGGGTCCGGCTGACCCTGGTCCGGTTGACCCTGGTGACAGAGCAGAAGCGGTGAGTGACGTCACGTCTCAGCCTCATAATATACTAAATCATAATGTTAATAGTCTTGTTAATTAATTAATGAGTGAATGGATGGGGCAGGAGGAGGGTGTGGTCGGGGTTATAGAGAGTGTCTGGTATTGATAAGAATGGTTCGGTGTGTGGGGGCTTCGTCCATCCCCTTTTCAAATCATGCTTTGTCTATTGTTGTTGTTGTCTATTGTTTGTTACTTGTTATATATATTGTTGTTGTTGTCTATTGTTTGTTACTTGTTATATATATTGTTGTTGTTGTCTATTGTTTGTTACTTGTTATATATATTGTTGTATGTTGCTGTGTGTAATGTTGTGTGTTTGATGTCTGCAAGCAGGTTTGAAATAAACTGAAGAAACTAAAAGTCACTTCTAGAGGAGCGAGCAATCTTAAAGGTCCTGTATGTAAGAATAATGAATCCGTTCAGGGATTACATGTAGGACTTTAATATATAGTACCTTTAATATATAGTACCTTTAATATATAGTACCTTTAATATATAGTACCTTTAATATATAGTACCTTTAATATATAGTACCTTTAATATATAGTACCTTTATTATATAGTACCTTTAATATATAGTACCTTTATTATATAGTACCTTTAAATACTACCTTTGACATATGGATAATTTAATATAAGTTATTAAATCATGCTAAATATAGGCCTCTATGCATAGATAGTAAACGTAAAGTCAAATGTAAACCTAAATAGTTTGACTTCACTTCGTTCTGTTATTCTGTTATATATGTTGCAGGAGACTCTGGTGGAGATAAGGGAGGAGGAGAGAGAGGAGAAGGAGAAAGGGGAGAGGAGGAGAGAGAGGAGGAGAGAGAGGAGAAGAGGGAGGAGAAGAGGGAGGAGGAGAGGGAGGAGGAGAGAGAGGAGGTGTCTCTGGAGTTTGAGAGTTTCCTCCACAACGATGGCTCCATGTACATCTGCTTCAGTCAGCAGGGGACCAGAGTGTACGTGGACCAATCACAGGTCAGACTGTTTAATCCTGTTTAACTACCATCTCTAATCCTGTTTAACTACCATCTCTAATCCTGTTTAATCCTGTTTAACTACCATCTCTAATCCTGTTTAATCCTGTTTAACTACCATCTCTAATCCTGTTTAATCCTGTTTGACTACCATCTCTAATCCTGTTTAATCCTGTTTAACTACCATCTCTAATCCTGTTTAATCCTGTTTGACTACCATCTCTAATCCTGTTTAATCCTGTTTAACTACCATCTCTAATCCTGTTTAACTACCATCTCTAATCCTGTTTAATCCTGTTTAACTACCATCTCTAATCCTGTTTAATCCTGTTTAACTAATCCTAATCCTGTTCTAATCCATCTGTTTAATCCTGTTTAACTACCATCTCTAATCCTGTTTAATCCTGTTTAACTACCATCTCTAATCCTGTTTAACTACCATCTCTAATCCTGTTTAATCCTGTTTGACTACCATCTCTAATCCTGTTTAATCCTGTTTAACTACCATCTCTAATCCTGTTTAACTACCATCTCTAATCCTGTTTAATCCTGTTTGACTACCATCTCTAATCCTGTTTAATCCTGTTTAACTACCATCTCTAATCCTGTTTAACTACCATCTCTAATCCTGTTTAATCCTGTTTGACTACCATCTCTAATCCTGTTTAATCCTGTTTCTACCATCTCTAATCCTGTTTAATCCTGTAACAGCCAGGGTCACTTCCTGAGCCCCAGCAGCCAGGTACTAACCCACCTCAACACAGACCGACCCGGTGTAACAGAGGCTCTTCAGTTAAAACTGAGATAAAGTACATCTTCAACATCTTTAAAACGGATAGAAAATAGGTTTACATTTGGTATTGAAACACCTTGATGGGAGATGCACCGTGAAGTGTGTGTGTACCTGAGTGTGGGCAGGTCAGTGTGTGTGGTGTGTGTACCTGAGTGTGGGCAGGTCAGTGTGTGTGTGTGTGTGTACCTGAGTGTGGCAGGTCAGTGTGTGTGTGTGTGTTACCTGAGTGTGGGCAGGTCAGTGTGTGTTGTGTGTGTACCTGAGTGTGGGCAGGTCAGTGTGTGTGTGTGTGTGTACCTGAGTGTGGGCAGGTCAGTGTGTGTGTGTGTGTGTACCTGAGTGTGGGCAGGTCAGTGTGTGTGTGTGTGTGTACCTGAGTGTGGGCAGGTCAGTGTGTGTGTGTACCTGAGTGTGGGCAGGTCAGTGTGTGTGTGTGTGTACCTGAGTGTGGGCAGGTCAGTGTGTGTGTGTGTACCTGAGTGTGGGCAGGTCAGTGTGTGTGTGTGTGTACCTGAGTGTGGGCAGGTCAGTGTGTGTGTGTGTGTGTGTGTGTACCTGAGTGTGGGCAGGTCAGTGTGTGTGTGTGTGTGTGTGTACCTGAGTGTGGACAGGTCAGTGTGTGTGTGTGTGTGTGTACCTGAGTGTGGGCAGGTCAGTGTGTGTGTGTGTGTACCTGAGTGTGGGCAGGTCAGTGTGTGTGTGTGTGTGTGTGTGTACCTGAGTGTGGGCAGGTCAGTGTGTGTGTGTGTGTGTGTACCTGAGTGTGGGCAGGTCAGTGTGTGTGTGTGTGTGTACCTGAGTGTGGGCAGGTCAGTGTGTGTGTGTGTGTGTGTACCTGAGTGCGGGCAGGTCAGTGTGTGTGTGTGTGTGTGTACCTGAGTGTGGGCAGGTCAGTGTGTGTGTGTGTGTGTGTGTACCTGAGTGTGGGCAGGTCAGTGTGTGTGTGTGTGTGTACCTGAGTGTGGGCAGGTCAGTGTGTGTGTGTACCTGAGTGTGGGCAGGTCAGTGTGTGTGTGTACCTGAGTGTGGGCAGGTCAGTGTGTGTGTGTGTGTGTACCTGAGTGTGGGCAGGTCAGTGTGTGTGTGTAGGACCAGGTCAGGATGACAGATCTCTTCCTGTTCACAGCCGTTCCAGAAGGGCAGCTAGGGGCGAGAGGGGCGAGGCAAACAGAGGACACTCCCAGTTGTGATGTCAGTAATAGGTTTTGATGGCTTATAAATGGTTCATCAACATGTCAGCTGGTGGTCACAGGAGGGGCCTCACCTCGGTCCTCAGGACAGAGGGCCAATCAGGGTCCAGAACCGGCCCCTCGTCCGGGGTCTGCAGGCCCGTCTCCATGACAACCACGATGGGACGGCCATAGTCTGCCGTCTCCTGCAGGAGTCATGTTATATACAGTATATATATATATATATATATATCAATATATATATATATATATATATATATATAATTTGTCTATATATGGTCTCACCTGGACGTAGAAGCTGATTGGCTGACAGAGCTTGTGTCCAGGAAGCAGAGAGAGCAGGAGCATCTTGTCCTCTGATTGGTCCAGAATCGCCCGGGGAGGGACACGTCTCTCGTCCAAACCCAGAGACACCCACACACCTGGGGGCGGAGCCACAGGTCACCTGACAGCTACCTCCAGGTGTGTGTGCTCGTGTGTGTGTGTGTGTGTGTGTGTGTGTGTGTGTGTGTGTGTGTTTCGTCTTTTTTCTCTCTAATCTGCTTCAGATGTTTGAACGTCAGCGATGGAAAAATGCTGACATGCTGTCACACACACACACACACACACACACACACACACACACACACTCTCTCTCTCTACTGGCTACTGCATGCTGCTAATATTTTCCTGATGCTACGCTAACAGTCTGCTAGCCTTGTGGTGTGGAGCGTCCAGCTGGCTATAGGTTCAGCTGACGTCCTGTGTTTCCATGTGTGTCCATGGCGACCACTCACCCACGGGGGAGGCGGCGGGGGAGGAGGCGGGGGAGGGGAGGCGGTCTGGGCCAGCAGACAGACGGACAGCGACATGCAGCTCACCTCCCGGTCGCCGCGCTGGCAGTCCTGATTAAACACATTCACCTTCTCGGGTTCAAAGGTCACGCTGGGGCTAATCCGTAGCACACTGCGAGACCTGGACACACACACACACACACACACACCAGGTATGACCACCAAGCGACCCGGTGTGTGTCGATTGGCTGACTGACCACATGGTGAGTGTTGATTGGCTGACCAGATGGTGACCACGCCCCCCAGCGCCCCCACGGCGAGGTCCACCAGCCCGTCGGCGTTCAGGTCCAGGACTCCGTGGAGACTCCGACCGAAGTACTGCAGCCCCGGAGTCACAGACACGGACGGGATCCTCTGCACACACACACACACACAAACAGGTACACAGTAGATATATCCTGTATATATATATATATACAGTATAAATATACACATACTGGCCTTCAGTACCTGCTTGTATTTCCTCTGGATGCCGCTGCTGTCCCCGTGGAAGATGTAGATCGCCCCCCGGTGGTCGTCCTCCAGCGGCGCGCCCACCACCAGCTCCCCGTAGCCGTCCCCGTTCATGTCTGGGATCGGCGCGAGGGCGGAGCCTAGCCGGGAGTTCTGGGCGCGCTCGGTCACCTCCAGCACCCCCTGCAGGAGCAACTGGTTCTACAGGGGGGGGGGGGGGGCGGGTTAGACTGGTCACAGCTGGATGGAGCAAGTCTAGTCTAGTCTAGTCTTGTCTAGTCTCATCTGGTCTAGTCGAGTCGAGTCTGGTCTGGTCTAGTCTACAGACCCACCTGGGGGCTCAGTGAGTACATGTAGACCCGGCCTCTCTCCCAGCCCTGGCTGTAGTACATGGGAGCGGCCACTAGGACCACGTCTGTGTCCCCGTCTCCATCCAGGTCCACCGACGCCAGCTCACTGCCGAAGTACGAGCCAATCTGAAGGAGAGGAGGAGAGGAGGAGAGAAGAGGAGAGAGGAGGAGAGAGGAGAGGAGGAGAGGAGGAGAGGAGGAGAGAGGAGGAGAGGAGAGAGGAGAGAGGAGGAGAGAGAAGAGGAGGAGAGGAGAAGAGGAGAGGAGAGAGGAGAGGAGGAGAGGAGAGGAGTGAGGAGGAGAGGAGAGAGGAGGAGAGGAGAGGAGAGGAGAGGAGAGGAGAGGAGAGGAGAGAGGAGAGGAGAGGAGAGGAGAGGAGTGAGGAGGAGAGGAGAGGAGAGGAGAGGAGAGGAGAGGAGAGGAGAGGAGAGAGGAGAGGAGAGGAGAGGAGAGGAGAGGAGAGAGAAGGAGAGGAGGAGAGGAGAGAGGAAAGAGGAGGAGAGGAGGAGAGGAGAGAGGAGGAGAGGAGAGGAGAGGAGGAGAGAGCAGGAGAGGAGGAGAGGAGAGAGGAGGAGAGAAGGAGAGGCGAGGAGAAGGAGAGAGGAGAGGAGGAGAGGAGAGAGGAGGAGAGAGGAGTAAGAGAGAAGAGGAGAGAGGAGGATATGAGTAAGCTCAGGTATTATGTTGTAACACCATATCCAACAATAACATGATGAGGAGGAGAGGTTGTTATGGTTACCTGTTGCCCCAGCAGTGTGTGCAAGATGCTGACGTTGCTATGGTTACCTGTTGCCCCAGCAGCATGTGGAGGAGAGGTTGCTATGGTTACCTGTTGCCCCAGCAGCGTGTGCAGGATGGTGAGGTCTCCAGTGTTCTTCATGGTGAACACGATCACCTTCCCGGTGTGGTTGAACCTCGGGGCCCCGGCCAGGTACAGCTGCTTCCTCCTGGCTGTTACCATGGAGCCCACTGCGTAGCCTAGGATACCATGAGAGCACAGTACTGTCTGTCTCTCTCTCTCTCTAGACACATAGGACAGGTGTCGAGTGCGTGTGGTCGGTGGCTGGTTTCAGCAGCCTCACCGGAGTCAGGCTGATTAGAGTCTGGGGTGGGTGGGGCTGCACACCTGTGGTGCAGTGGCTCATTAAAGCCCACAGGTTGAAGCAGCCATCAGCACACACACACTCAGAGGATGCTAGCAGGTAAATCTGCTATGTTTTCATTCAAAACTCTACCCAGGGTAGGCAGCGTGGTTCTGCAGGCTCTCGGGGAACTCTTCCAGGTAGGACGAGCGAGGGGGGATGACCTTCCCTCTCGGGGTCTCCTTCAGAACCGCTCCGTTCCAGTCGTACGCCCCCACGGCCCCCACCAGCACCCCGTCCTGCAGGGTCAAAGGTCAGCCTTCGTCATCTCATAGCATGAGATCTTTCACTGACTCACATTTCACTGATCAATGTTTCCGTGGAATCGATTCGAATCCTCGACATCTACATCGAGTCGTCTAGCAGATGTCCTACGAGTGAAGCTGAGAACAATAAAAACTGGAGTAGCTACAAAAATTCCAAGCGCTCCACAACTGAAGAAAACATCTGGACATATTGTGCAGACGACTCCGACAGTCAGGACGATTCTTTTTATTCGTATTCATTCTTCCTAATACTTGTTTTTTTATTTGATTTCATTGCTGGTGGTTGAATCTTCGGCTGCGTTCCAGTATCCATAACTCCCACGCTGGCTGACACACAGGAGGAGAAGGTTGGAGAGCAGGAGGGAAACAGAGACATGGCTCCCTCCTCTCTGGTGGAACTCTGTCAAGTCCTCGTGTCACTTTTAAACCCTCGGCTTTCCACTCAGAAAAATATTTTTCCATGAAACAGAGCAACCGTTTATCTCCAGGGAAGAAAAGTATTTTTCCACCAGTTGAAGGTGAAGAGTTCTAGACTATTTGTTCTGTTTCTGTCTCTGTATTCACTGCTTAACCCCTACCTGCTCCTTAATGACCCGTCTCTGTACTGTCTAACCCCTACCTGCTCCTTAATGACCTGTCTCTGTACCGTCTAACCCCTACCTGCTCCTTAATGACCTGTCTCTGTACTGTCTAACCCCTACCTGCTCCTTAATGACCTGTCTCTGTACTGTCTAACCCCTACCTGCTCCTTAATGACCCGTCTCTGTACTGTCTAACCCCTACCTGCTCCTTAATGACCTGTCTCTGTACTGTCTAACCCCTACCTGCTCCTTAATGATCTGTCTCTGTACTGTCTAACCCCTACCTGCTCCTTGTGACCTGTCTCTGTACTGTCTAACCCCTACCTGCTCCTTAATGACCCGTCTCTGTACTGTCTAACCCCTACCTGCTCCTTAATGACCCGTCTCTGTACTGTCTAACCCCTACCTGCTCCTTAATGACCCGTCTCTGTACTGTCTAACCCCTACCTACTCCTTAATGACCCGTCTCTGTACTGTCTAACCCCTACCTGCTCCTTAATGACCCGTCTCTGTACTGTCTAACCCCTACCTGCTCCTTAATGACCCGTCTCTGTACCGTCTAACCCCTACCTGCTCCTTAATGACCTGTCTCTGTACCGTCTAACCCCTACCTGCTCCTTAATGACCTGTCTCTGTACCGTCTAACCCCTACCTGCTCCTTAATGACCTGTCTCTGTACCGTCTAACCCCTACCTGCTCCTTAATGACCCGTCTCTGTACTGTCTAACCCCTACCTGGACGAGGTGAGAGGAGAAGCCAGCCTGAGCCATCTGGAGTCCAAATCTCCTCCCCTGGGTGTTGGTTCCTGAACAGACAAGGTGTGAGTGTTGGCTTTTGATCATGTGGACAATGCTAACAGTACTAGCTGACGACTAACTGTGCTAATGCTAATGCTAAGAGCTAACAGACACCTTGCTGATGCCAATGCTAATGCTAAGAGCTAACAGACACCTTGCTGATGCTAATGCTAATGCTAATCCTAACCTTCTATAGAGAAGATCCTCTCTCCCAGCGCGTCCACGATGTCCTTCAGTGCCGACTCGTCGGTGACCTTGAAGAAGTGTTGGTCGTCGGGGTCGTTGGCGATGAAGCGGATCTCCTTCAGGAAGGCCTCCGGGTCGATGCCGTTCAATAATAACAATAATAATAATAATAATAATAATAATAACAACAATAACAATAATAAACTATTGTTTTCTCTCACCTGGCAGCAGAGTCCATATCCACAGAATTAAGAACCAGCAGTAATCCATTTCTGTTATGAGAGTGTGTATGAGAGTGTGTTCTGTGTGAGTGTGTGTGTGTGTGTTTGACAGAGTGTGTGTGTGTATATCTGTGTCAGTGTGTGTGTGAGTATGCCTTCTGTATGAGAGACTGAGACACACACAGTGTGTGTGTGTGTGTGTGTTTGTGAGTGTGTGTTTGTGAGTGTGTGAGAGAGAAAATGAGTTTGTAAAAGTGTGTGAGAGTGTGTGAGTGTGTGAGAGTGTGTGAGGGTGTGTGAGAGTATGTCTGTGATTTCTTTGCTCTAAACTGAGTTTGTTTTGAAGGCAGATTGAGGGGGAGGAGTCTAGAACAGAGACTAGCCAATCACAGCACTGCACAAAGACATTTGGAAATCATCACTAATCATGTGCTTATAAAAATAAAGCTTTGAACCTGAACAATCTAGTATATAATACTACGAGACACATAGGCCTGAATAAAACAACGTAATACATACACACATGCATACTACTACTACATGCTAAACTATGCTACAATAAGTACAATTACAATAAGTACAATACAATAAGTACAATTACAATAAGTACAATACAATAAGTACAATTACAATAAGTACAATACAATAAGTACAATACAATAAGTACAATTACAATAAGTACAATACAATAAGTACAATACTCTAATACCAATTCAGACCACGTGTTCACCTCAGCTACACGGGCCCACGGCGCCCCCTAGAGGCGGCGCAGAGCAACACAGTTACAGTTCAGTTAATCAACTAAAATAAGTGATGTAACTAAATATACATGTAATATATGTGATAATATATGATATAATATACTATAATAATAATATACGAATAATATACGAATTATATACACATAAATACTGTATAATGACACTGGCACAGAAAGAACAAAATGAGAGACATGCTTCACCTGTCTTGGTGACGTCACTGACCTGAGAGTTAGACAGACAGACAGTCAGTCAGTCAGTCAGACAGAGAGACAGACAGACAGACAGACAGGATCTTTACTCACCGTGATGGGCAGCGGAGCTTCGGTCAGGGCTGTGACCGACCCTGAGACCTCCTCACGACCCGGGACCCCCAGGGTCCGTCCCGGAACCCCCGGGGTCCGACCCGGGACCCCCGCCGCCGGGTCGGACCCCGGACCCCGGCAGGTCCAGGTGAGTGTTGCTGCTTTGCGTTGAACTTAAAAAGCAAGAAGAAGAAAATACTGAAAACTAACGACGCGTTACCTGCTGTACAGGTGGTACAGGACCCTGGTCCGGTTGACCCTGGTCCGGCTGACCCTGGTCCGGTTGACCCGGGTCCGGCTGATCCTGGTCCGGCTGACCCGGGTCCGGTTGACCCGGGTCCGGCTGATCCGGGTCCGGCTGACCCTGGTCCGGTTGACCCTGGTGACAGAGCAGAAGCGGTGAGTGACGTCACGTCTCAGCCTCATAATATACTAAATCATAATGTTAATAGTCTTGTTAATTAATTAATGAGTGAATGGATGGGGCAGGAGGAGGGTGTGGTCGGGGTTATAGAGAGTGTCTGGTATTGATAAGAATGGTTCGGTGTGTGGGGGCTTCGTCCATCCCCTTTTCAAATCATGCTTTGTCTATTGTTGTTGTTGTCTATTGTTTGTTACTTGTTATATATATTGTTGTTGTTGTCTATTGTTTGTTACTTGTTATATATATTGTTGTTGTTGTCTATTGTTTGTTACTTGTTATATATATTGTTGTATGTTGCTGTGTGTAATGTTGTGTGTTTGATGTCTGCAAGCAGGTTTGAAATAAACTGAAGAAACTAAAAGTCACTTCTAGAGGAGCGAGCAATCTTAAAGGTCCTGTATGTAAGAATAATGAATCCGTTCAGGGATTACATGTAGGACTTTACAGCACAAATCACTTTACTATACCTTTAATATATAGTACCTTTAATATATAGTACCTTTAATATATAGTACCTTTAATATATAGTACCTTTATTATATAGTACCTTTAATATATAGTACCTTTATTATATAGTACCTTTAAATACTACCTTTGACATATGGATAATTTAATATAAGTTATTAAATCATGCTAAATATAGGCCTCTATGCATAGATAGTAAACGTAAAGTCAAATGTAAACCTAAATAGTTTGACTTCACTTCGTTCTGTTATTCTGTTATATATGTTGCAGGAGACTCTGGTGGAGATAAGGGAGGAGGAGAGAGAGGAGGAGAGGGAGGAGGAGAGAGAGGAGGAGAGAGAGGAGAAGAGGGAGGAGAAGAGGGAGGAGGAGAGGGAGGAGGAGAGAGAGGAGGTGTCTCTGGAGTTTGAGAGTTTCCTCCACAACGATGGCTCCATGTACATCTGCTTCAGTCAGCAGGGGACCAGAGTGTACGTGGACCAATCACAGGTCAGACTGTTTAATCCTGTTTAACTACCATCTCTAATCCTGTTTAATCCTGTTTAACTACCATCTCTAATCCTGTTTAATCCTGTTTGACTACCATCTCTAATCCTGTTTAATCCTGTTTGACTACCATCTCTAATCCTGTTTAATCCTGTTTAACTACCATCTCTAATCCTGTTTAATCCTGTTTAACTACCATCTCTAATCCTGTTTAATCCTGTTTAACTACCATCTCTAATCCTGTTTAACTACCATCTCTAATCCTGTTTAATCCTGTTTGACTACCATCTCTAATCCTGTTTAATCCTGTTTAACTACCATCTCTAATCCTGTTTAATCCTGTTTAACTACCATCTCTAATCCTGTTTAATCCTGTTTGACTACCATCTCTAATCCTGTTTAATCCTGTTTAACTACCATCTCTAATCCTGTTTAATCCTGTTTAACTACCATCTCTAATCCTGTTTAACTACCATCTCTAATCCTGTTTAATCCTGTTTAACTACCATCTCTAATCCTGTTTAACTACCATCTCTAATCCTGTTTAATCCTGTTTGACTACCATCTCTAATCCTGTTTAATCCTGTTTAACTACCATCTCTAATCCTGTTTAATCCTGTTTAACTACCATCTCTAATCCTGTTTAATCCTGTTCTAATCCAGTTCAACTCTTGTGTGTTCAGACCCTGCAGCTTTTCCCGGAGGCGTGGTACAGCCAGGGTCACTTCCTGAGCCCCAGCAGCCAGGTACTAACCCACCTCAACACAGACCGACCCGGTGTAACAGAGGCTCTTCAGTTAAAACTGAGATAAAGTACATCTTCAACATCTTTAAAACGGATAGAAAATAGGTTTACATTTGGTATTGAAACACCTTGATGGGAGATGCACCGAAGCATTTAAACGTGTTCGACTACCATCTCTAATCCTGTTTAATCCTGTTTAACTACCATCTCTAATCCTGTTTAATCCTGTTTAACTACCATCTCTAATCCTGTTTAATCCTGTTTAACTACCATCTCTAATCCTGTTTAATCCTGTTTGACTACCATCTCTAATCCTGTTTAATCCTGTTTGACTACCATCTCTAATCCTGTTTAATCCTGTTTAACTACCATCTCTAATCCTGTTTAACTACCATCTCTAATCCTGTTTGACTACCATCTCTAATCCTGTTTAATCCTGTTTAACTACCATCTCTAATCCTGTTTAATCCTGTTTAACTACCATCTCTAATCCTGTTTAACTAATCCTGTTTAATCCTGTTTGACTACCATCTCTAATCCTGTTTAATCCTGTTTAACTACCATCTCTAATCCTGTTTAATCCTGTTTAACTACCATCTCTAATCCTGTTTAATACCGTTTAACTACCATCTCTAATCCTGTTTAACTACCATCTCTAATCCTGTTTAATCCTGTTTAACTACCATCTCTAATCCTGTTTAATCCTGTTCTAATCCAGTTCAACTCTTGTGTGTTCAGACCCTGCAGCTTTTCCCGGAGGCGTGGTACAGCCAGGTCACTTCCTGAGCCCCAGCAGGCCAGGGTACTAACCCACCTCAACACAGACCGACCCGGTTGTAACAGAGCTCTTCAGTTAAAACTGAGATAAAGTACATCTTCAACATCTTTAAAACGGATAGAAAATAGGTTTACATTTGGTATTGAAACACCTTGATGGGAGATGCACCGAAGCATTTGAAACGTGTTCCGTGTCTGCTCAGAACCCTGGTCAGGACCCTGGTCAGAACCCTGGTCAGAACCCTGCTCAGGACCCTGGTCAGGACCCTGTTCAGAACCCTGGTCAGAACCCTGCTCAGAACCCTGCTCAGGACCCTGCTCAGAACCCTGCTGAAACCTCGGGGGACGTGGTGGTTCTGAGCAACCCGTCCACACACCAGGATGACCGGGCCGGTACTGTCCACATCCAGGGGAGAGGAACCGTCTCCACATACATGTTTGAGGTGCCACACGACCTACGACCTTCACACCAACCAACCAGAGAAGAAGAAGATCTTTATTAGTCCACACACACATATTGGTCACACAACACACAGCGGGAAGTGGCGGTCGCCAAACACACACACACACATGCAGGGAGGGTGGCCCGTGGAAATGTGTCCTCTGCATTTGACCCATCCTGCTGCCCCTCCAGGGGCAGCCAGGAGCAGTGGGCAGCCATCTTGACGGCACCCGGGGACCAACAGCTCCAGGTTTTACGTCCACATCTTGGTCAGGGATGTGGACAGGAGAGGCGATCTTCACATGATTTTAATTGGGGTTCTTTTCACTCCGTAAGGAGACCCCTCGGAGCACGGGGAGAACATGCAAACTCCACACAGACAGGCCAGGAGATCACCCACCTGGGAGATCACCCACCCGGGAGATCACCCACCCGGGAGATCACCCACCTGGGAGATCACCCACCTGCACCACCCCACACACACACACACACACACACACACACACACACACACACACCACACACACACACACACACACACACACACACACACACACACACACACACACACACACACACACACACACACACACACACACACGGCTAACAGAGCTAGCAGCTAACCCCTTGTGTTTTTCCATAGGAGAGGGCTAACGTCTGCAGGTACTTTGAGCCCCAGTCTGGTCTGTGGCTGCTGCTCCCGCTGCACTGGGAACTGAACACGGAGTTCGCTCAACAAAGAGTGAAGCGCATCATGGTAGGTCAAGGCCTTCAGGGTCCAGCACTTAGCGTCGCCTAGCATAGCATCGCCTAGCTTCACTGCTGGTCCTAGAGGGGTCGTGGGTCCCAGACGGGTCCCAGACGGGTCCCAGACCTACTGACCCACCTACTGTGTGCAGACTGCTCTGCCAGGTCTGCTGGACCAGAAGGAGATCCTGGCCGCTCTGCGCCAGTGTAGCTACGACCCCGAGGAGGTTGTCTCTGTCTACCTCAGCATGTTCGGAGACCTGGTCCTGCACCCCCACGCGTCCCGGGGCAGGGAGGACCACGCAGAGCTGCACTCCCTCAGGTCCGGGACCACTCTGTATCCGCTAGCTCGTATGCGCTAGCTTGTATCCGCTAGCTTGTATTTGATAGCTCGTTGTGACGCTGAGCTCCTCCCTCCACAGGCTCCTCCAGGAGAAGGAGCGTGAGGTCCAGGAGCTCGGGCAGCAGCTCCTGCAGGAGCAGCAGGAGGTGCGGTCGACCTCCCAGAGGAACGGCTCCCTGGCGCGGGAGGTGCTGCACCTGAGAGACGCGGTCCAGCTGCTGAACTCCCAGCTGGCCCAGCTGGAGAGCCAGCACCACCGGGCCCAGCGGAAGATACACGCCCTCCTGACGCCCCGCCCCGCCCCCCCACCCCGCCCCCCTGCCCCACCTCCCCGAGACCCCACCCCTCCCCCCCTAGACCCCGCCCAGCTCCTGCGGCTCCGCGGCCTGGCCCGGGAGCTGAGGCTGGGGAGCCGCGCCCTGAGCTCCACGGTGCGGCTCCTCTTGGGGGACGTGGGGGAAGCGTTGGGGGAGGTGGGGGCTGCCGTGGGCCGGCTGGGCCGACGAGAGGAGGAGGTGAGGGGAGATCTGGAGGAGGTGAGGGGGCTCTACAGGAAGGAGGCCACGGAGAGGAGGAGCCTGTACAACAAGCTGCAGGAGGTGCAGGGCAATGTCCGGGTGATGTGTCGCTGCAGAGGAGGAGGTGGAGGCACCTCCTCCTGTGTGGAGGTCCCGTCAGACCAGGAGGTGCAGGTGGTCCAGAGAGGAACCAAGAAGAGGTTCCACTTCGATAAGGTCTTCCCTCCGAGTGCTTCACAGGTACACACACGCACGCACACGCACACGTCAAAACACGGCATCATCCGTCGTCATAACAACGTGTGTTGGTGTGCAGGAGGCCGTGTTCGCAGGCAGCCTGCCGCTCATCACCAGCTGTGTGGATGGATACAACGTGTGCATCCTAGCCTACGGACAGACAGGCTCCGGGAAGTCCTACACCATGATGGGGACCAGAGACCACCCGGGGGTCAACATCAGGTAGGAGGGGCCTGGGTCTGACCCCCAATGTCCTCAGTCTACCTGTAGGCATCTGAGAGGAAGATGACCCCTGACCCATGACCCGTCTCTATCTTGTCTAACCCCTACCTACTCCTTAATGACCCGTCCCGATAGCTGTCTCTATTGAGAGACAGAACCTCCACAAAGCAGCCGGACAAGAGTCTGCCTCTCCCTCCACCCTGAAGCTTTGTGCTAATCGGCCATCTCCGGTGTTCATGGGCATCTTCAACACCTCACTGGAGACATGCCATGTACCAGCCTGCTTTAAAACCTCCACAATTGTCCCCGTCCACAAAAAGCCAAGGATCACAGGTCTTAATGACTACAGACCCGTCGCCCTGACCTCTATGGTAATGAAGTAATTTGAGGGCCTTGTGCTGTCCCACTTCAAAGTCATAACTGACCCACTCCTGGACCCCCCCTGCAGTTTGCCTACAGAGCCAACAGGTCTGTAGACGATGCCGTCAACATGGCCCTCCTCTTCATCCTCCACCACCTGGACTCCTCAGGAACCTATGCCAGGACCCTGGTTCTGGATCTCAGCTCTGCTTTCAACACAATCATCCCAGCTCTTCTGCAGGACAAGCATCAGTCTCTCAAGCTCCTGAAGTTTGTGGACAACACCACCCTCATTGGGCTCATCTCTGGTGGGGATAAGTCCGCCTACAGGAGTGCGATTGACCATCTAGTGACCTGGTGCGGTCAGAACAACTTGGAGCTCAACACTCTCAAGACAGTGGAGATGGTAGCAGACTTCCTGAAGAATCCAGCCTCACCGTCCCCATCACCCTGTGTGACTCCCCAGTTCACACTGTGGAGTCCTTTCATTTCCTGGGCACCACCATCACCCAGGACCACAAGGGGGATCTGAACATCAGCACCATCACCAAAAAGTCCCAGCAGAGGATGTACTTCCTGCGGCAGCTAAAGAGGTTCAACCTGCCAAAGACAATGTTGGTGCACTTCTACACCGCTACCATTGAGTCCATCCTCACCTCCTCCATCACCATCCGGTACGCTTGTGTCATTGGCTCTACTGGGAAGGTGATTGGCTGCAATCTGCCATTGGGGGGAGAGACCTTGAGAGGAGTCGAGAGGAGGTGACTATAGAGCAGGGATCAGGTGTGATCACCTGTCCACCCGCAGTTCAGGACTAATCTTCTCACTATTATGGGATGGACCTGCAGGACATGGATATGGGATCAGCTGAACAACAACACACTCACCTTACAGGAGATACGGTTCCCTTTGTTAAGAGACGCGCCAACACACTGTACTACTGTTACACACACACACACACACACACACACACAAAAGCGACTTACAGTGGACTTCCAGATTATATTCGGTCCCTAATGAGCAGGTAGAGGTAAAGGTCATCTGACACGAGTCCAACACCCTAACCTCCAGGTTACCCTGCTGTGTGTGTGTGTGTGTGTGTGTGTAGGTCCATACAAGAACTCCTGCACATGTGTACAGAAAAACCGACCATCTCCTATTCACTGAAGGTGAGACAAAAACGAGAATAAAGTTTAATTAAAGAAAGATCATCAAAATACCATCTGTATACATTTACATTAACTCCTCTGCTCCCCCCAGCAGGTCTTATAACATATGACTCCTCCTTACACACCTGCTATCATGTATAATATAATATAATGTATAATATAATGCATAATATAATCTAATGTATAATATAACAATGTATAAAATAATATAATGTATAATATAATACCCCATGTAATACTACCTCATCACCACCAGGTGTCCATGTTGGAGATCTACAACGACAGCCTCAATGACCTGCTGGCCAAGAAGATCCAGACCGGACCACCGCTGGAGATCCGGACCCAGGGCCGCAGCACGTCTGTCCCGGGTCTCACTCAGGTCCCCGTCCAGACCCAGGATGACATCTTTGTTGTTATGGAGACGGGCGAAAAGAACAGGAAGATGGCTTCGACCAAGATGAACATCGAGAGGTGGGTCGTCCTCATACATGAGCTCTTCCCATACACATACACGTCACCACTGGGTCACACCTGCTGGTGCATGACTGCCAGGGTTGAGGGTTCCATTCCCCTGTGCTGTTCTATAACGGAGGACATGATGTCACCAGCTCCAGGTCTCACCTGGTGCTGACCCTGACCGTGGAGGGGGTGGACAGCGTCTCCGGCGTGACCTCTCTGGGAACCTTGACCCTGTGCGACCTGGCTGGCTCCGAGCGCATCTCTAAGACCGAGGCGAAGGGCGAGAGGCTGGTGGAGGCGGCCGCCATCAACAAGTCTCTGACCGCTCTGGGACAGGTGAGGTCTGGACCGACCGCTCTGGGACCTATAACTGTGGACAGGTGAGGTGTTCAGTACATTCTAATGTGTTGTTCTCCAGGTGTTCGGGGCTCTGAGGTGCAATGCGCTGCACGTTCCCTTCAGGAACTCTAAACTCACCCACCTCCTCCAGCCCTGCCTCAGTGGAGACGCCAAGGTGAGTTTAGAGGCTTACCTGCGTAGACCACACCCACCTGTACAGACCACACCTCCCTGCATAGACCACACCCACCTGTACACACAACCTCCCTGTATCTAAGATGGCCTCCCGGTCAGAGATGGGCAAAAATACATCAAAATGTATTTTGATACAAAATACAAAATACCCCTCAAATAAATGTATTAAAATAAAATACAAAATACTGGCGCCAGAAAATGTAACAAAATACAATACATGTATTTTGTATTTAAAATATAGGAAATACTTTTTCTGGATTTTCCGTTTTCTCACAATTTGGTATCGCAGAGCATTCAGGTTTGGGCTCTATAATGAACACAAAGCTCTGGTGAACCCCACTCTTACATTGGCCAGTGGCACGGTGGGCCACATAGTTCTATATTACAGTGTTAAGTGTCTCATACTGGTTCACAGACATCTTTATGACATAATAATCCTTCCATTTTGGTTCTTGAGACCCAACCACTGAGTAGCCAGTTTAGTTGCCTTTAAGAACAACTAACTTTTCAAATATTTCTGAAAAGTTAGTTGAAGATCTGAAGACTGAACTCGTGAACTGTTCTTTGATTCATGGAGAAAGTATTTTGAGTATTTTAAAATACAAAATTACTAAAAGTTAAATTACTAAAATTAACTAAAGTATTTTGTTACAAATTAACGTTAGATTTTTTATCTGCCCTATCAAATACAAATTACAAAATACTCAAAAGTAATTGAAATACGTATTTGAAATACAAGTAATAGAAAATACTGCCCATCTCTGCTCCCGGTCCCCTGCAGTGCTGTGTGTTGGTCACGCTGAGCCCCGCCCCCAGTGACCTGACGGAGACCCTCAGCACCCTGGCAGTTTGGCTCCTCCATCCAGCAAGGTGGCGCTGGGCCGGGCCGGGCGAACGTGGCCCCGACCAAGAAGAACACCTGACCTGCGTCCCACGGCGGGCGCTCTCCCTGTCCCTTCATATCGGTGTGTTGTCAACAAAGACTCAATAAAGATGCTGGAGTTCTACTGAACTTCTCTTTATTTACGTCTGAGATTTACACACACATGCAGACACTTCCACTCTTTATCCACACAAGACCTCCAAATATCTTTGTAATCCCTCCATCATTAGGACCACATCAGAGGGTCCTCTGGTTAGGACCAGCTTGGGGTCCCTGGTTAAGGACCGACCTTGGTTACCCTGGTTTAGGGGAGGGTTAAGGTTTCCTTCAGCAGCTGGTTCAGGGACGGCTGGGTCTGTCTCAGGGCCTGGAGGTCTGAGATGTCCTCTGCGATGACCCGGCACCTCCCTGGCGTCCTCCTGGCCCCTCCCCCTCCTCCCCTCCCTCGCTTGTCCGACCGAAACACACGGCAGCCCGTCGTTCTCGTAGGTCGGGAAGGAAATACTGCAGGGACACACGTCACATCCAGTCTTACAGGGAGCAGCTAGCTATAAGCGTAGCAGCTAGCTATAAGCGTAGCAGGCTTAGCCCTAGCTATAAGCGTAGCAGCTAGCTTATACGCGTAGCAGGGTCTTAACTGGGGCTGGTCCCACACGGACACGGCTGGCAGCTTCATCACATGACCGGCGGCCATGATGTGTTGGAGGACCTCCTCTTTGGAACCAAACTTCTCTGGCAAACCATAGCAACGGCATTGGTGGATCTCCCGGCGGATGAAGTTCACCAGCTTCACCTGCTGGTAGAACCTGAGGTCTGGAGAAGACCAGCCGTTACTGACCGCACTGCACCAGACACACAGGAGAGACACTGGAGACTACAGACACACAGGAGAGACACTGGAGACTACAGACACACAGTACAGGCACTGGAGACTACAGACACACAGGAGAGACACTGGAGACTACAGACACACAGGAGAGACACTGGAGACTACAGACACACAGGAGAGACACTGGAGACTACAGACACACAGGAGAGACACTGGAGACTACAGACACACAGGAGAGACACTGGAGACTACAGACACACAGGAGAGACACTGGAGACTACAGACACACAGGAGAGACACTGGAGACTACAGACACACAGGAGAGACACTGGAGACTACAGACACACAGGAGAGACACTGGAGACTACAGACACACAGGAGAGACACTGGAGACTACAGACACACAGGAGAGACACTGGAGACTACAGACACACAGGAGAGGCACTGGAGACTACAGACACACAGTACAGGCACTGGAGACTACAGACACACAGGAGAGACACTGGAGACTACAGACACACAGGAGAGACACTGGAGACTACAGACACACAGGAGAGACACTGGAGACTACAGACACACAGGAGAGACACTGGAGACTACAGACACACAGGAGAGACACTGGAGACTACAGACACACAGGAGAGACACTGGAGACTACAGACACACAGGAGAGACACTGGAGACTACAGACACACAGTACAGGCACTGGAGACTACAGACACACAGGAGAGACACTGGAGACTACAGACACACAGGAGAGACACTGGAGACTACAGACACACAGGAGAGACACTGGAGACTACAGACACACAGGAGAGACACTGGAGACTACAGACACACAGGAGAGACACTGGAGACTACAGACACACAGGAGAGACACTGGAGACTACAGACACACAGGACAGGCACTGGAGACTACAGACACACAGGAGAGACACTGGAGACTACAGACACACAGGAGAGACACTGGAGACTACAGACACACAGGAGAGACACTGGAGACTACAGACACACAGGAGAGACACTGGAGACTACAGACACACAGGAGAGACACTGGAGACTACAGACACACAGGAGAGACACTGGAGACTACAGACACACAGGAGAGACACTGGAGACTACAGACACACAGGAGAGACACTGGAGACTACAGACACACAGGAGAGACACTGGAGACTACAGACACACAGGAGAGACACTGGAGACTACAGACACACAGGAGAGACACTGGAGACTACAGACACACAGGAGAGACACTGGAGACTACAGACACACAGGAGAGACACTGGAGACTACAGACACACAGGAGAGACACTGGAGACTACAGACACACAGGAGAGGCACTGGAGACTACAGACACACAGGAGAGACACTGGAGACTACAGACACACAGGAGAGACACTGGAGACTACAGACACACAGGAGAGACACTGGAGACTACAGACACACAGGAGAGACACTGGAGGACTACAGACACACAGGAGAGACACTGGAGACTACAGACACACAGGAGAGGACACTGGAGACTAACAGACACACAGGAGAGACACTGGAGACTACAGACACACAGGAGAGACACTGGAGACTACAGACACACAGGGAGAACACACACTGGAGACTACAGACACACAGGAGAGACCACTGGAGACTACAGACACACAGTACAGGCACTGGAGACTACAGACACACAGGAGAGACACTGGAGACTACAGACACACAGGAGAGACACACACTGGAGACTACAGACACACAGGAGAGACACTGGAGACTACAGACACACAGGAGAGACACACACTGGAGACTACAGACACAACAGGAGAGACACTGAGACTACAGAACACAGGAGAGACACTGGACGATTACAGACACACAGTACAGGCACTGGAGACTACAGACACACCAGTACAGGCACTGGAGACTACAGACACACAGGAGAGACACACACTGGAGGACTACAGACACACAGGAGAGACACTGGAGACTACAGACACACAGGAGAGACACTGGAGACTACAGACACACAGTACAGGCACTGGAGACTACAGACACACAGGAGAGACACTGGAGACTACAGACACACAGGAGAGACACTGGAGACTACAGACACACAGGAGAGACAGACAGACACTGGAGACTACAGACAGACAGGAGAGAGAGACAGACACTGGAGACTACAGACACACAGGAGAGACAGACAGGTGGTAGAGACAGACAGGTGGAAGAGACAGACAGGTGGTGGAGACAGACAGGTGGCAGAGACAGACAGGTGGTGGAGACAGACAGGCAGTACCTGTCTAGCTTGCGCTGCAGCAGGTCTAGCAGCTGTCTGCAGTACACGATGTTGTCTGGCAGACCCACGCTGAAGGCGTGGTCCCGGGCCATGTGGTTCAGGAGGGAGGCCCTGAGGACACACCCACCATGACATCACACCCTGAAGACACACCCACCACAACACTGTATGTGTGTGTGTGTGTGTGTGTGTACCTGTTCCCAGTGAACTCCTCAGTACAGAACATACAGACACGCTGGAAACTGGTATCTCTCCTCTCTCTCTCCTGCTGCTCCAGAGTCTCCTCCTACAGGAGCAGGTAGGGGTTAGACAGTACAGAGACAGGTCATTAAGGAGCAGGTAGGGGTTAGACAGTACAGAGACAGGTCATTAAGGAGCAGGTAGGGGTTAGACAGTACAGAGACAGGTCATTAAGGAGCAGGTAGGGGTTAGACAGTACAGAGATGGGGTCATAAGGACGGTAGGGGTAACATACAGAGACCGTTAAAGGAGCAGTAGGGTAGACAGTCAAGAGACAGGTCATTAAGGAGCAGATAGGGGTTAGACAGGTACAGAGACAGGTCATTAAGGAGCAGGTAGGGGTTAGACAGTACAGAGACAGGTTATTAAGGAGCAGGGAGCAGGTAGCAGGTAGGGGTTAGACAGTAGAGACCAAACCAAAGGGTAAACTTAAACATTCAGCATTCCTTCTAATGACCAGCAGGGGGCGACCAGACGACCCTCAGCCCTCATTAGGAGTCCAATTCAAGGTCTAAATGAGCCGAGAACAGAGCAGCTCTGTGGGATCCACCATCCCAGCGCCTAATAAGGAATGGAACCCGTATGTATCTGTGTTCCAGCGCCCCCTGCTGGTCAGTGGAGAGCACAGGTGCATTCTGGGCCTCACCAGTCTCGTCTGCTGAAGCTGTTCTCTGAGCAGCCGGTCTTCAGGAAGTACATCACACAACAGGAAGTAGAACTCTTGTTTCTCTGCGAACACATGATCAGTCAGGACAATGGTGTTCGTTTTACCCTGAATACAGTTCTACTATGATTAATAGTAATACTCCGTTGAGGTAGGTCTCTGTGTTGAGGTAGGTCTCTGTGTTGAGGTAGGTCTCTGTGTTGAGGTAGGTCTCTGTGCTGAGGTAGGTCTCTGTGCTGAGGTAGGTCTCTGTGTTGAGGTAGGTCTCTGTGCTGAGGTAGGTCTCTGTGCTGAGGTAGGTCTCTGTGTTGAGGTAGGTCTCTGTGTTGAGGTAGGTGTCTGTGCTGAGGTAGGTCTCTGTGTTGAGGTAGGTGTCTGTGCTGAGGTAGGTCTCTGTGTTGAGGTAGGTCTCTGTGTTGAGGTAGGTCTCTGTGCTGAGGTAGGTCTCTGTGCTGAGGTAGGTCTCTGTGCTGAGGTAGGTCTCTGTGTTGAGGTAGGTATCTGTGCTGAGGTAGGTCTCTGTGTTAAGGTAGGTCTCTGTGTTGAGGTAGGTCTCTGTGTTGAGGTAGGTCTTTCTTACCGACTGGGCCCTCAGAGTTAGTCTTGATGACGCTGCAGTACTCTGTGATGGGCTGGTCCAGAAATCTGCCCTTCCAGTAAGACATGTACCTGAGGACAGAACACACCTGGTCCAACACACCCTGCATACAACTATGTACCATGTAGCCTACTTAGTCCATGGAACATACAAATATGTAGAGTTATATGTTTAGGGAGGGTCCCAGGTCTAGGGAGGTCACAGGTCGAGGGAGGGTCCCTGGGCTAGGTAGGGTCCCAGGTCGAGGTAGGTCCTAGGTCTCGGTAGGGTGCCAGGTCTAGGGAGGGTCCAGGTCTAGGTAGGTCCCAGGTCTAGGTAGGGTCTCAGGTCTAGGTAGGATCCCAGGTCCTACTTGGGCAGGTCAGCGACCAGTTTGACGTCAGCCACCACCATCTTGTGGCCCAGCAGGAGGTGCTCCAGCAGCCGGTCCGTCTCTGACAGCGGGGCGGTCTGGGGACACAGCGGGCAGAATTAAGTGAGATAAGTTATGAAAGAGTGTGTGAGGCGCCATAATCCGTACATAACAAAACGACCCAGCTGAAGTCATGGTGTAGTGTTGGCGGTGGGCTTGGTGGTGCGCATAAACTACTGTGGGGGTAAAATTAAAATAAATAAATAAATACAACTTTATAATGAATTTTATACCAAATGAAAAGCTGAGTTGACTTATCAGACAATGTCGTATCGTGCGTTCCCCTCCACCGTGGCCCCCGTCTGCCCTCCAGGGAAGAGGCTGTTCTGGGGGGGATTAGCGAGGGTGGGAAGTAAACACAGTGACTCCCAAGTTGACGCTAGTTAAGTTCATTGGCGGTTAATTAAACTTCGGAAATCTCGCTTGTCTCCTCCGTCATCGACAAATAGTTGAAAGAGTTTAGTGCAGTTTCTCGATTTCTCATTCTGCCGGACAATATGGAATGCCAATGGTGTCGGTGAAATACCACCGTGACCTTTCTCGATAATTGCTATGATGCCCAATAGCAAAATGTGCGGCGATGCTACGAGACGGTATTAGACGATCTTGGAGAGCGTTGGCGTGAATGAAAAACGCCGGTTGGGTCCATCGGCTGCGTACAAAGCGGCCCGGACCGCGCCGTCTACCGACCGACGCCGGCGGCAACAGGACAGACACGCCAGCGACAGAGCCGTGCCCACGCCGGTGCCATATGGCCTGGTGTGTGTTGTGTGTGTGTGTGTGTGTGTGTGTGTGTGTGTGTAATTAAAACACACTTCATTATCTCTGGGAAGACAACGGATGGATGGATGGAGAGAATGAAGGTGACAATCGCTCGAAGGAGGACATCGGGGCGTTGAGTCCGGGTCACGTGGTCTTGCACATCTCTCACACACTCGCTCTCCGTTGGGAACCGTGGGGTTTTTTAGCATCATAAGTGATATATAGGTCCCGTGGCGCTTACTAACGTTGTGGTTCTTGCACCATCTCTCACACACTCTAGCTTTTCTCACTCGAGTGGAAAACCCGTATATGGTATGTATTATTAGGCATCATTATAGTTAATATCATAAATAGTCATATTACATCCTTCCTTCACCGGTATCTACATCGGTGTCTATACTCAAAGTTTAAGCTGCATGAGTCTAAATAGGCATGTGCCTTGGTGACCATATCTCACTTTGAGTGACCATCCTTTTGACTCAATTAAGCGACGGTCTATGAGTCACAAATAGTGATAACCACCCGAGAGGATTAATAAACTGTTGTGAAGTATAGGAGGGTGAGGCGAGGTGACATGGCGTTGCGCTGGTGGTAGCGTTGACCAGTATCTCTCTACCTTCCGATTCTCTCTCAATCTCTAAGTGGACTTTCTCTTTTCCTTTTAACTGATCTTTCACTACATTATTTGAGTTTTTTGTTCTTACCTAGGCTGCGAGATTGTTCTATGACTTATGATTGTACTATATTACAGTATTCATGACTTATGATTGTACTATATTACAGTATTCATGACTTATGATTGTGCTATATTACAGTATTCATGACTTATGATTGTGCTATATTACAGTATTCATGACTTATGATTGTACTATATTACAGTATTCATGACTTATGATTGTACTATATTACAGTATTCATGACTTATGATTGTGCTATATTACAGTATTCATGACTTATGATTGTACTATATTACAGTATTCATGACTTATGATTGTACTATATTACAGTATTCATGACTTATGATTGTACATATTACAGTATTCATGACTTATGATTGTACTATATTACAGTATTCATGACTTATGATTGTACTATATTACAGTATTCATGACTTATGATTGTACTATATTACAGTATTCATGACTTATGATTGTACTATATTACAGTATTCATGACTTATGATTGTACTATATTACAGTATTCATGACTTATGATTGTACTATATTACAGTATTCATGACTTATGATTGTACTATATTACAGTATTCATGACTTATGATTGTACTATATTACAGTATTCATGACTTATGATTGTACTATATTACAGTATTCATGACTTATGATTGTGCTATATTACAGTATTCATGACTTATGATTGTACTATATTACAGTATTCATGACTTATGATTGTACTATATTACAGTATTCATGACTTATGATTGTACTATATTACAGTATTCATGACTTATGATTGTACTATATTACAGTATTCATGATGGAACCGTGGAGGGGGTGGACAGCGTCTCCGGCGTGACCTCTCTGGGAACCTTGACCCTGTGCGACCTGGCTGGCTCCGAGCGCATCTCTAAGACCGAGCGAAGGGCGAGAGCTGGTGGAGGCGGCCGCCATCAACAAGTCTCTGACCGCTCTGGGACAGGTGAGGTCTGGACCCGACCGCTCTGGGACCTATAACTGTGGGACAGGTGAGGTGTTCAGTACATTCTAATGTGTTGTTCTCCAGGTGTTCGGGGCTCTGAGGTGCAATTGCGCTGCACGTTCCCTTTCAGGAACTCTAAACTCACCCACCTCCTCCAGCCCTGCCTCAGTGGAGACGCCAAGGTGAGTTTAGAGGGCTTACCTGCGTAGACCCACCCACCTGTACAGACCACACCTCCCTGCATAGACCACACCCACCTGTACACACAACCTCCCTGTATCTAAGATGGCCTCCCGGTCAGAGATGGGCAAAAATACATCAAAATGTATTTTGATACAAAATACAAAATACCCCTCAAATAAATGCATTAAAATAAAATACAAAATACTGGTGCCAGAAAATGTAACAAAATACAATACATGTATTTTGTATTTAAAATATAGGAAATACTTTTTCTGGATTTTCCGTTTTCTCACAATTTGGTATCGCAGAGCATTCAGGTTTGGGCTCTATAATGAACACAAAGCTCTGGTGAACCCCACTCTTACATTGGCCAGTGGCATGGTGGGCCACATAGTTCTATATTACAGTGTTAAGTGTCTCATACTGGTTCACAGACATCTTTATGACATAATAATCCTTCCATTTTGGTTCTTGAGACCCAACCACTGAGTAGCCAGTTTAGTTGCCTTTAAGAACAACTAACTTTTCAAATATTTCTGAAAAGTTAGTTGAAGATCTGAAGACTGAACTCGTGAACTGTTCTTTGATTCATGGAGAAAGTATTTTGAGTATTTTAAATACAAAATTACTAAAGTTAAATTACTAAAATTACTAAAGTATTTTGTTACAAATTACGTTAGATTTTTTATCTGCCCTATCAAATACAAATTACAAAATACTCAAAAGTAATTGAAATACGTATTTGAAATACAAGTAATAGAAATACTGCCCATCTCTGCTCCCGGTCCCCTGCAGTGCTGTGTGTTGGTCACGCTGAGCCCCGCCCCCAGTGACCTGACGGAGACCCTCAGCACCCTGCAGTTTGGCTCCTCCATCCAGCAGGTGGCGCTGGGCCGGGCCGGGCGGAACGTGGCCCCGACCAAGAAGAACACCTGACCTGCGTCCCCACGGCGGGCGCTCTCCCTGTCCCTTCATATCGGTGTGTTGTCAACAAGACTCAATAAAGATGCTGGAGTTCTACTGAAGCTTCTCTTTATTAACGTTGAGATTTACACACACATGCAGACACTTCCACTCTTTACTCCACACAAGACCTCCAAATGTCTTTGTAATCCCTCCATCATTAGGACCACATAGAGGTCCTCTGGTTAGGACCAGCTGGGGTCCTCTGGTTAGGACCACCTGGTTCTGGTTAGGGGAGGGTTAGGTTTCTTCAGCAGCTGGTTCAGGACGCTGGTCTGTCTCAGGGCCTGGAGGTCTGAGATGTCCTCTGCGATGACCGGCACCTCCCTGGCGTCCTCTGGCCCCTCCCCCTCCTCCCCCTCCTCGCTGTCTGACAGAACACACAGCAGCCCGTCGTTCTCGTAGGTCGGGAAGAAATACCTGCAGGACACACGTCACATCCAGTCTTACAGGAGCAGCTAGCTATAAGCGTAGCAGCTAGCTATAAGCGTAGCAGCTAGCTATAAGCGTAGCAGCTAGCTATAAGCGTAGCAGCTAGCTATAAGCGTAGCAGCTAGCTATAAGCGTAGCAGCTAGCTATAGCGTAGCAGGGTCTTACTGGGGCTGGTCCCACACGGACACGGCTGGCAGCTTCATCACATGACCGGCGGCCATGATGTGTTGGAGGACCTCCTCTTTGGAACCAAACTTCTCCTGGCAACCATAGCAACGGCATTGGTGGATCTCCCGGCGGATGAAGTTCACCAGCTTCACCTGCTGGTAGAACCTGAGGTCTGGAGAAGACCAGCCGTTACTGACCGCACTGCACCAGACCGGAGCAGACCGGACCAGACCGGACCAGACCAGAGCAGACCGCACCGGACTGGACCGCACTGGAGCAGACCAGACCGGAGCAGACCGGACCGGAACGGACCGCACCGGAGCAGACCGGACCAGAGCAGACCGGACCGGAACGGACCGCACCGGAGCAGACCGGACCAGACCGCACCGGACCAGAGCAGACTGGAGCAGACCGGACCGGAGCAGACCGCACCGGACCGGACCGGAGCAGACCGGGCCGGACCGCACCGGACCAGACCGGGCCGGACCGCACCGGACCAGACCGCACCGGACCAGACCGGGCCGGACCGCACCGGGACCGGAGCAGACCGGGCCGGACCGGAGAAGACCGGAGCTGACCGGACCGGACCAGAGAAGACCGGACCGGAGTGTTACTGAATGAAAAAGTGTGTGAATCCAACAGAAGGTGAGAACTTACTGAGACGAGTCTTCAGCTGCTGGAGGTGGAACCCATGGGTCTCCTGAACACACACACCTGTTAGTGTGTTACCTCTGAATGTGTGTATGTGTGTGTGTGTGTGTGTGTGTGTGTGTGTACCTCCATGTGTGTGTACATCCTGTCCATGGTGTCCTCCTGCTGCTCACAAAACAGACACACGGCACAGACGGGGCGGGCCTGCCAGTCCGACCAATCACTGCGCAGAACACACAACAAGCGCTTTATCAATCCAGTTGGATTGATTGACTGATTGGCTGCCGGGGGGGGGGCCTCCACCTACTCGTCAGCAGGATCCACAAGGTCCCGGTCGTCCTCGGACTGCACCTCCTCCCACGTCTTACCCATCTCCTACACACACACACACACACACACACACACACACACACACACACACACACACACACACACACACACACACACACACACACACACACACACACACACACACACACACACACACACACACACACACACAGGCCGTGAGTGACAGCACCAGTGGGCGTGTCCACCCAGGTGTGGGCGTGTCCAGGAGGTGGCGTGGCTCCACCCACCAGGTAGTTGATGACGTAGAAGCGGTCGTACTCGCGGTTCCGGGCGTTGATCCGCCGGTGAGATTTCTTCCTCATGTGATCCCTCAGGGTGGTCTTGTCCCGGAATGCCTTCTCACAGTACAGGCACTGGAGACTACAGACACACAGGAGAGACACTGGAGACTACAGACACACAGGAGAGACACTGGAGACTACAGACACACAGGAGAGACACTGGAGACTACAGACACACAGGAGAGACACTGGAGACTACAGAAACACAGGAGAGACACTGGAGACTACAGACACACAGGAGAGACACTGGAGACTACAGACACACAGGAGAGACACTGGATACTACAGACACACAGGAGAGACACTGGAGACTACAGAAACACAGGAGAGACACTGGAGACTACAGACACACAGGAGAGACACTGGAGACTACAGACACACAGGAGAGGCACTGGAGACTACAGAAACACAGGAGAGACACTGGAGACTACAGACACACAGTACAGGCACTGGAGACTACAGACACACAGGAGAGACACTGGAGACTACAGACACACAGGAGAGACACTGGAGACTACAGACACACAGTACAGGCACTGGAGACTACAGACACACAGGAGAGACACTGGAGACTACAGACACACAGGAGAGACACTGGAGACTACAGACACACAGGAGAGACACTGGAGACTACAGACACACAGTACAGGCACTGGAGACTACAGACACACAGGAGAGACACTGGATACTACAGACACACAGGAGAGACACTGGAGACTACAGAAACACAGGAGAGACACTGGAGACTACAGACACACAGGAGAGACACTGGAGACTACAGACACACAGGAGAGGCACTGGAGACTACAGACACACAGGAGAGACACTGGAGACTACAGACACACAGGAGAGGCACTGGAGACTACAGACACACAGTACAGGCACTGGAGACTACAGACACACAGGAGAGACACTGGAGACTACAGACACACAGGAGAGACACTGGAGACTACAGAAACACAGGAGAGACACTGGAGACTACAGACACACAGGAGAGGCACTGGAGACTACAGACACACAGGGAGAGGGACACTGGAGGACTACAGACACAGGGACACTGGAGACTACAGGACAACACAGGAGGAATTGGAGACTACAGACACACAGGAGAGACACTGGGACTACAGACACCACAGGAGAGACACTGGAGGAACTACAGACCTACAACACAGTACAGGACTGGAGACTACAGACACACAGGAGAGACACTGGAGACTACAGACACACAGGAGAGGACACTGGAGGACTACAGGACACACAGGAGAGACACTGGAGGACTACAGACACACAGTACAGGCACTGGAGACTACAGACACACAGGAGAGACACTGGATACTACAGACACACAGGAGAGACACTGGAGACTACAGAACACAGGACACTGGAGAAGACACTGGGAACACTGGAGACTACAGACACACAGGAAAGGACACTGGAGACTACAGACACACAGGAGAGGACACTGGAGACTACAGACACACAGGAGAGACACTGGAGACTACAGACACACAGGAGAGACACTGGAGACTACAGACACACAGGAGAGACACTGGAGACTACAGACACACAGGAGAGACACTGGAGACTACAGACACACAGGAGAGACACTGGAGACTACAGACACACAGGAGAGACACTGGAGACTACAGACACACAGGAGAGACACTGGAGACTACAGACACACAGGAGAGACACTGGAGACTACAGACACACAGGAGAGACACTGGAGACTACAGACACACAGGAGAGACACTGGAGACTACAGACACACAGGAGAGACACTGGAGACTACAGACACACAGGAGAGACACTGGAGACTACAGACACACAGGAGAGACACTGGAGACTACAGACACACAGGAGAGACACTGGAGACTACAGACACACAGGAGAGACACTGGAGACTACAGACACACAGTACAGGCACTGGAGACTACAGACACACAGGAGAGACACTGGAGACTACAGACACACAGGAGAGACACTGGAGACTACAGACACACAGGAGAGACACACACTGGAGACTACAGACACACAGGAGAGACACTGGAGACTACAGACACACAGGAGAGACACTGGAGACTACAGACACACAGGAGAGGCACTGGAGACTACAGACACACAGTACAGGCACTGGAGACTACAGACACACAGGAGAGACACTGGAGACTACAGACACACAGGAGAGACACTGGAGACTACAGACACACAGTACAGGCACTGGAGACTACAGACACACAGGAGAGACACTGGAGACTACAGACACACAGGAGAGACACTGGAGACTACAGACACACAGGAGAGACACTGGAGACTACAGACACACAGGAGAGACACTGGAGACTACAGACACACAGGAGAGACACTGGAGACTACAGACACACAGGAGAGACACTGGAGACTACAGACACACAGGAGAGACACTGGAGACTACAGACACACAGGAGAGACACTGGAGACTACAGACACACAGGAGAGACACTGGAGACTACAGACACACAGTACAGGCACTGGAGACTACAGACACACAGGAGAGACACTGGAGACTACAGACACACAGTACAGGCACTGGAGACTACAGACACACAGGAGAGACACTGGAGACTACAGACACACAGGAGAGACACTGGAGACTACAGACACACAGGAGAGACACTGGAGACTACAGACACACAGGAGAGACACTGGAGACTACAGACACACAGGAGAGACACTGGAGACTACAGACACACAGGAGAGACACTGGAGACTACAGACACACAGGAGAGACACACACTGGAGACTACAGACACACAGGAGAGACACTGGAGACTACAGACACACAGTACAGGCACTGGAGACTACAGACACACAGGAGAGACACTGGAGACTACAGACACACAGGAGAGACACTGGAGACTACAGACACACAGGAGAGACACTGGAGACTACAGACACACAGGAGAGACACACACTGGAGACTACAGACACACAGGAGAGACACTGGAGACTACAGACACACAGGAGAGACACTGGAGACTACAGACACACAGGAGAGACACTGGAGATTACAGACACACAGTACAGGCACTGGAGACTACAGACACACAGTACAGGCACTGGAGACTACAGACACACAGGAGAGACACACACTGGAGACTACAGACACACAGGAGAGACACTGGAGACTACAGACACACAGGAGAGACACTGGAGACTACAGACACACAGTACAGGCACTGGAGACTACAGACACACAGGAGAGACACTGGAGACTACAGACACACAGGAGAGACACTGGAGACTACAGACACACAGGAGAGACACTGGAGACTACAGACACACAGGAGTACAGACACTGGAGACTACAGACACACAGGAGAGACAGACAGGTGGTAGAGACAGACAGGTGGAAGAGACAGACAGGTGGTGGAGACAGACAGGTGGCAGAGACAGACAGGTGGTGGAGACAGACAGGCAGTACCTGTCTAGCTTGCGCTGCAGCAGGTCTAGCAGCTGTCTGCAGTACACGATGTTGTCTGGCAGACCCACGCTGAAGGCGTGGTCCCGGGCCATGTGGTTCAGGAGGGAGGCCCTGAGGACACACCCACCATGACATCACACCCTGAAGACACACCCACCACAACACTGTATGTGTGTGTGTGTGTGTGTGTGTACCTGTTCCCAGTGAACTCCTCAGTACAGAACATACAGACACGCTGGAAACTGGTATCTCTCCTCTCTCTCTCCTGCTGCTCCAGAGTCTCTCTGTGTTGAGGTAGGTCTCTGTGTTGAGGTAGGTCTCTGTGTTGAGGTAGGTCTCTGTGCTGAGGTAGGTCTCTGTGCTGAGGTAGGTCTCTGTGCTGAGGTAGGTCTCTGTGTTGAGGTAGGTATCTGTGCTGAGGTAGGTCTCTGTGTTAAGGTAGGTCTCTGTGTTGAGGTAGGTCTCTGTGTTGAGGTAGGTCTTTCTTACCGACTGGGCCCTCAGAGTTAGTCTTGATGACGCTGCAGTACTCTGTGATGGGCTGGTCCAGAAATCTGCCCTTCCAGTAAGACATGTACCTGAGGACAGAACACACCTGGTCCAACACACCCTGCATACAACTATGTACCATGTAGCCTACTTAGTCCATGGAACATACAAATATGTAGAGTTATATGTTTAGGGAGGGTCCCAGGTCTAGGGAGGTCACAGGTCGAGGGAGGGTCCCTGGGCTAGGTAGGGTCCCAGGTCGAGGTAGGTCCTAGGTCTCGGTAGGGTGCCAGGTCTAGGGAGGGTCCAGGTCTAGGTAGGTCCCAGGTCTAGGTAGGGTCTCAGGTCTAGGTAGGATCCCAGGTCCTACTTGGGCAGGTCAGCGACCAGTTTGACGTCAGCCACCACCATCTTGTGGCCCAGCAGGAGGTGCTCCAGCAGCCGGTCCGTCTCTGACAGCGGGGCGGTCTGGGGACACAGCGGGCAGACCAGCACCTGGTCCGGGTCTGCACCACCTGGACCCAGGTCGACAGCACCGGGACCCGGGCCGGTACCGCCAGGACCCCCTGGTGGCTGCTCCGGGAAGCACAGAGCCTCCAGGATACCATCTCCATGTGTGGCTGCAGGGGAAGTGACTGCATATTTACTAGCATAGGAACAATATTATATTATATTACATTATATTATATTACATTATATTATATTACATTATATTATAACATAATGCTGGGGACTGACACCGTCATCAGTTTGTTAATGTTGATCAAGGTACATTTATGTCCCTACTTCTCGATTTCACTGCAGCGTTCAACTACTACTAAATGTATTCACTATGGCTTCAGTAAGAATGCTATCAACTGAATTAAATCCTTGCTGTTTATTAAACACAGAACCACCTTCCTTCATTGTTAAGATGCTCCTGTACCATACTACAGTATTCATGACTTATGATTGTACTATATTACAGTATTCATGACTTATGATTGTACTATATTACAGTATTCATGACTTATGATTGTACTATATTACAGTATTCATGACTTATGATTGTGCTATATTACAGTATTCATGACTTATGATTGTACTATATTACAGTATTCATGACTTATGATTGTACTATATTACAGTATTCATGACTTATGATTGTACTATATTACAGTATTCATGACTTATGATTGTGCTATATTACAGTATTCATGACTTATGATTGTACTATTACAGTATTCATGACTTATGATTGTACTATATTACAGTATTCATGACTTATGATTGTACTATATTACAGTATTCATGACTTATGATTGTACTATATTACAGTATTCATGACTTATGATTGTACTATATTACAGTATTCATGACTTATGATTGTACTATATTACAGTATTCATGACTTATGATTGTGCTATATTACAGTATTCATGACTTATGATTGTGCTATATTACAGTATTCATGACTTATGATTGTACTATATTACAGTATTCATGACTTATGATTGTGCTATATTACAGTATTCATGACTTATGATTGTACTATATTACAGTATTCATGACTTATGATTGTACTATATTACAGTATTCATGACTTATGATTGTACTATATTACAGTATTCATGACTTATGATTGTACTATATTACAGTATTCATGACTTATGATTGTACTATATTACAGTATTCATGACTTATGATTGTACTATATTACAGTATTCATGACTTATGATTGTACTATATTACAGTATTCATGACTTATGATTGTGCTATATTACAGTATTCATGACTTGTGTGATTAAAAGGTTTTAATGTGGACTATTGAGCTGAAAGACACCCAAATATATCATCAAACAAGCAGATATGAGAGTGAGACGGGAATGAGAGTGAGATAGTATGAGAGTGAAACAGACATGAGTGAGACGTATGAGAGACAGTATGAGAGTGAGACAGATGAGTGAGACGGGAATGAGTGTGAGACAGACATGAGAGTGAGACAGACATGAGAGTGAGACAGGAATGAGAGTGAGACAGACATGAGAGTAAGACAGACATGAGAGTGAGACAGTATGAGAGTGAGACAGTAGGAGAGTTACACAGTAGGAGAGTTACAGTATGAGAGAGAGAGAGTGAGACAGTATGAGAGTGAGACAGACATGATAGTGAGACAGTAAGAGTGAGACAGACATGAGAGTGAGACCGAGTGAGACAGTATGAGAGTGAGACAGACATGAGAGTAAGACAGACATGATAGTGAGACAGTATGAGAGTGAGACCGAGTGAGACAGTATGAGAGTGAGACAGACATGAGAGTAAGACAGACATGATAGTGAGACAGTATGAGAGTGAGACAGTGACAGTATGAGTGTGAGACAGAGTGAGACAGACATGAGAGTGAGACAGTATGAGACAGTATGAGAGAGACAGACATGAGAGTGAGACAGTATGAGAGAGACAGACATGAGAGTGAGACAGTATGAGAGAGAGAGACAGACATGAGGGTGAGACAGTATGAGAGAGAGAGACAGACATGAGTGAGACAGTATGAGGGTGAGACAGTATGAGAGAGAGACAGACATGAGAATGAGACAGTATGAGAGAGTGAGACAGTATGAGAGTGAGACACGTACTGTTCTGATCAGGAGCGCAGCTCGCCATGTTCCGGGTCACGTGGGACTCGGACCAATCAGAATCCGCGCAGATATCACGTGGTCGCGGTGGTATTAGCGGTGCCGCCAGGTGGCGCCAGAGTGCCGAGGCTTCAACACAGGAAACGATGAAGAAAAATAAATGAAATCAACGGGCGTTAGGACCCGGAAGTGACGCAGCGAGTGTCCGGAAGTGTGTGGGAGGTGAACGTCAACACAGCCGGCGGCACTCTGCTGTCCTGTAGACAGATAAGAGAGAGGAGAGAGAACAGAAGAGAGGACAGAAGACAGAGGACAGAAGAGAGAGGACAGAAGACAGGAGAGAGAAGACAGAAGATAGAGAGGACAGAAGAGAGGACAGAGGACAGGAGATAGAGGACAGAAGCTAGAGAGGACAGAGGACAGAGGACGGAGGACGGAGGACAAAGGTATTGTGGTGATGTAACATGTAACAGGCTCCCTATGTGCAGGTGTTGTGGTGATTGAATGAGTGTCCAAGCGTTGGTGTTCCTGTGTCACCAGCAGATGGCGCAGCAGGCGGGCCAGCGCTGCCTGCGGGCTTTCATTGGCGGCTTCTTTGTGGCGGTTCCGGTCACCGTGACGGTTCTGGACCGCCTGGCCTACGTGGCCCGCGTGGAGGGGACCTCCATGCAGGTGAGGGCGTGGTCTCCTTCAGGCACCTTCCTCCAGCACACTCCTAGCCCACTCATGACTGTGTGTGTGTGTGTGTGTGTAGCCCTTCCTGAACCCGGAGGGCGTGTCTGCGTGTGACGTGGTCCTGCTGAACCGCTGGCGTGTGCGGAACTTCCTGGTGCAACGCGGGGACATCGTGTCTGTCGTGTGAGTGGTCAGACCTGGTCAGCTGACCTCAGCGAGGTCATGTGACAAGCACAGACCTCGCCACTAAACCTCTCCTTCCGTACTTGTTGCACCTCCAAGAGTTTGAAACTTGCCTGAATCTCTTGCCCGATTGGAACGTTGTGTGTGATTGGTTGAGGCAGTGTGATTGGTTGAGACCTGAGTCCTGATTGGTCTCATCTAACGGGCCGCCTCGTCTACTAGACCTGACGTCTGTGTTCTGCTCTCCCAGGTCTCCCAAAAACCCGCAGCAGAAGATCATTAAGAGGGTGATCGCCCTGGAGGGAGACTTCATCAGGTAGGACCCTCCCCCAGACCCCAAACCACACCCACCAGACCCCCAAACCACACCCACTCACCCCAAACCACGTGTGTGTGCAGGACGCTGGGTTATAAAAACCGTTACGTGCGCGTCCCCGACGGACACCTGTGGCTGGAGGGGGACCACCACGGACACAGCCTGGACAGCAACAGCTTCGGACCGGTACGCCTGTCTGTCTGCCTGCCTGTCTCCCTGTAGTCTGTCTGTCTCTCTGACCACGTGTGTCTCCTGCAGGTGTCTGTGGGCCTGCTACACGGCCACGCCTCTCACATCATCTGGCCGCCCAATCGGTGGCAGCGGATCCGGCGCTCGCTCCCTGACGACCGGGGACCCCTGCTGAGCTCCCAGCATGCCGAGGAGGAGGAGGAGGAGGGATGAGGGGGCGCTCTGGTGATGAAGAGGAGGAGGAGGAGGAGGGGGTGCTCTGGTGACGAAGAAGAGGAGGAGGAGGAAGAGGAGGGATGAGGGGGCGCTCTGGTGATGAAGAGGAGGAGGGAGGAGGGGGCGCTCTGGTGACGAAGAGGAGGGGGAGGAGGAGGGATGAGGGGGCGCTCTGGTGACAAAGAGGAGGAGGAGGGGGTGCTCTGGTGACGAAGAGGAGGAGGAAGGGCCGCTCTGGTGACGAAGAGGAGGAGGAGGGGGTGCTCTGGTGAGGAGGAGGAGGAGGAGGAGGAGGAGGAGGAGGGAGGAGGGGGCGCACTGGTGATGAAGAAGAGGAGGGAGGAGGAGGGGGCACTGGTGACGAAGGGGAGGAGGGGGCGCTCTGGTCACGAAGAGGAGGAGGAGGAGGGAGGAGGGGGTGCTCTGGTGACGACGAAGAGGAGGAGAGAGGAGGGGGCGCTCTGGTGATGAAGAGGAGGAGGAGGGGGTGCTCTGGTGACGAAGAGGAGGAGGAGGGGGGCGCTCTGGAGACGAAGAGGACAGCTCTTGTGGACACAGACTTTTATCTGGCTGATTAGCTGAACCTAATCACCTCAACATGCTG
Organism: Coryphaenoides rupestris; assembly: GCA_002895965.2. NCBI lineage: Eukaryota > Metazoa > Chordata > Actinopteri > Gadiformes > Macrouridae > Coryphaenoides > Coryphaenoides rupestris. Next base: position 43,037 of record PIJE02001968.1, on the reverse strand, counting down.
TCTCACCCCACCCTGTCTCTCCCCATCCTCCTGTCTCACCCCATCCTCCTTTCTCTCCCTGTCTCACCCCACCCTGTCTCTCCCTGTCTCACCCCACCCTGTCTCTCCCCATCCTTCTGTCTCACCCCATCCTCCTGTCTCTCTCCCTGTCTCACCCCATCCTCCTGTCTCTCCTGTATCTCTCCCTGTCTCACCCCATCCTCCTGTCTCTCTCCCTGTCTCACCCCATCCTCCTGTCTCTCCTGTCTCACCCCATCCTCCTGTCTCTCTCCCTGTCTTACCCCATCCTCCTGTCTCTCTCCCTGTCTTACCCCATCCTTCTGTCTCTCTCCCTGTCTCACCCCATCCTCCTGTCTCACCCCATCCTCCTCCAGCAGCAGGACAGAACTGTAACCATGGTTACACCGGGACCACACCCACCTCGCAGACAAACCATTGAAATAAACACGAGGACTTGTAACCATGGCAACCGGGGCCTCGCCTCACAGTGTCAACATATTATGGTCTGTTATTTATAACAGGATTCTTGATTCCTGCATCAACAACTTAAAAGACAATAATAATGTAGGACTGAGCTTCGGAAGTGCTGACAAACATCTAAATAAATGTTTTGGTCTATGGCCACGTTGCTGTAGTAATATATAATGTATAATATTAATATAATATGAATATTTACTAAACATTGTTAGTATTTATATGATGCGGTTCCACCCGGACCTATTTGATTGGGGCACCGATGACGTACTTCCGCCAGTGCTCATGGAGGTCCTGGTCGGGTTGTGTGACGGACCCCTGGACCCGGAGCGGTGCCCCCCGTCCGCTCTCACCAACAAGATCGGGGGGTCGCCGGACCTGTACCCGGGGGCCCCGCGGCTGGACCCGGGCTGCTCCCTCTGCGGGGCCCCGCTGGTCCACGTGGTCCAGGTCTACTGTCCCCTGGACGGGTCCCCCTACCACCGGACCCTGCGCCTGTTCGCCTGCACCCGGTCCGCCTGCAGGGGCCGCCCCGGGTCCTGGAGGGCCCTGCGCTCCCAAGCCTTGGAGACGGAGGTGGACCGCGCCGGGTCCCGGTCCCGATCCCTGGAGACCAGCCCGGTCCTCCCGAATCCCCTGGCGGCGAAGGACTGGTGCGACACCGCGGACGATTGGGGGGACACGGAGGGGGACATGGAGGAGCCCTGTGGTCGTCCTCCTCCTCCTCAGCTGGACCGTGAGGAGGAGGTCAGCGGCAGACTGCAGCAGCTCTCCCTGCGGGGCCCCGGGGGGCCGGCGGGGGAGGCTCCGGGGCTCCAGGACCCCGGGGGGCCGGCGGGGGAGGCTCCGGGGCTCCAGAGCCCCGGGGGGCCGGCGGGGGAGGCTCCGGGGCTCCAGAGCTTCTACATCAGCGTGGTGGAAGAGTCTGAGCTCCGGCCGGAGGAGGACCTCCTGGGGGAGCACGCCCGGCGGCTGCTCCGGGACTACGAGGCCCGGGAGGGCGTGTCAGTAGGGGCCCCGGGCCCCCAGGGGTCCACCTCCGGGGAGGAGCAGTACGAGAAGAGCCGGGCCCGGCACGGAGACGCGGCCTTCAGCCGGTTCATGAAGCGGGTGTCTCGGTGTCCGCAGCAGCTGCTCCGGTACTGCTGGGCCGGGGAGCCGCTCTACCTCTCGGACCCGCCGGCCCACATGGAGCGCGGGGTCCCGGCGTGCGGCGGCTGCGGGGGCCCGAGGACCTTCGAGTTCCAGCTGATGCCGGCCCTGGTCAGCCTCCTGCGGCCCGGAGCCTCCGGGGGCCCGGCCGCGGACCCCCCGGTACCGCTGGAGTTCGGGACGGTCCTCGTGTTCACCTGCAGGGGGAGCTGCTGGGCTCCGGGCTCCGGGCCTCCGGTCCAGGAGGAGTTCGTGTTCCTTCAGGACGACCCTGATCAGCAGCTGTTTCTATGACGACGTCCCCACTGGCCAATCAGACTCTCCAGCCAATCACATGCTGCTATTAGGCTAACAGCTGGCTGCTCTCTGGTCCAATTGGAGGACTGTAATAGTCCTATTATTTATATTATATATAATAAGTCATATTATATATTATATGACTTGATGAGAGGCTGTTGCTTTAGATGTAAGCAACCAACTGTTGGACTGTGGGTCTATTTTAATAAACAGATATTTATTAATCATGTTTATAAGCATCCTCATTGTTCACCAGTCATTTTTTCAGCCCAGTTCTTGTAACTTCAGAACTCATGAAACCAGCCGTATCTTTTCAAAAGGAAGACTTTTATTGAAACCCTGATAAACAGCCCAGGTGTAGCCGTCACTGGAACTGAACATTTTAAAACATTACAAAAGGCCCTCCTGTGTTCAGCCTTTCAGTCACGCACCTGGAAGGCACTTAAGTCCATAGTTTGGGACTTGGTTTGTGATCATAAGGTTGTGGAGACTGGATCAGGCCTGGAGAAGTCCATCAGAAAACATGTTTACAGAAAAGGATGGCTTTTAAGTTGCCTTAGCAAACAGTTTCACAGCAAACCCCTTCCATCTCAGAACTACACACAACCATCGTAATCAGTAAAACCATAAGTTAAAAGCTTTGGTTAAAAAGTCGTGTTGGATTGTCTGGATGGTCAGAAGTCCCAGAGAGTTGTACCGTAGGACTCCTGAGGTTAGCTGAGGCCTGCATGGCGAGTTAGCTGCAGTTATGTTAACCAGACACGAGTTAGCAGCTGGTCGGTCGTCATGTTGTGTTGGAGGCGACTAGTGAAGTGGATCAGCGGCGCCCCCGATGGCGGCGGTGGGGTCCGGCGCCTCACTCAGCCCAAAGAAGTCTCGGTCGATGATCTCGTTCACTGCAACACAAGAGACACACGATGCTGACCACTCAGCGGTTCATCATCTCACCACCAGGGGGCAGTAGCCTCTACACTAGCCTCTACTGTCTGCTGTAGCCTCTTATCTGTTGTTGGGAGGGTGTTTCCAGGGCATGGATGAAATACTCCCATAGTCTCTCACTATTCATAGCTGAAGCAGAAATATGATACACACACACACACACTAAATTTACCCTTGATCACAGGCTAACACGCACCACCACCTGCCTGACAAATCCTTTTCATGGAGGCCCCGTCTCCTTGTCTCCTTGTCCTGAGTGCCCTAGTTCCTAACTTATAATCCAACAGGAAGTCATCGTTGCCGTCGTTCAGTTTCTCACCTTCGTCCAGCGTGATTTCCTGCAGGCTCTCCTCCACTTCCTGTTTCACATGGACAGGCTCCGCCCCCTGACAGAAGAGGGAGTGAGGGGGTGGGGAGTCCTCCCAGTAGCCCCTCCCCACCAGACAGGTGATAGGTGGACAGGTGGTAGAAGGGGTGTCCGGGGTCAGATGCCGGTACCTCAGGGGAGCGTCTGATTGGTTGTCGTAAGGCAACACAGCTGCTGTGGGATAGGCTGTGTCATGACAATACTGAACGGTTGTGGGTGTGGCCGGACGGGGGAGGAGCCTAGGGGGGAGTGGAGCGTGTGTGCCGACGACCCATAATCCCCTGGGGTCTGGTAGTCGGGCACATGCGGGTGGAAGGTTTCCTGGCCGGCAGGAGGCCGGAGGCCAGGGGGATTATGGGGGATGTAGTCCAGGTCCCAGCATTCCTGTTTGACCAGCGGGGCCTCGTCGACGCCCCCCGGAGACAGGAAGTGATGAGTCGCGGCGTTGAGGTACGTGAAGCTGTAGCTCTGACTCCGCCTCTTCTTCCCATTGGACACGTAGAAGTGCAGAGGCACCGCCCCCCTGGCCTGAGTGTTGTGGTATGGAGGGATCCTCACCACCAGGCCCGCCTGCAGGAGGAAGGACAGGGTGGTGAGGGGCGGGGCCTCGGCGGGCGGGGCCCTGGACAGGTGAGGAGGAGGGGCTACTCACCGCGCCGCTCTTCTCCAGAAGCACCTGAGCCTCCGCCTCCCACCGGGGAGCCCCGCCCTCTGCGGACACGAGCAGGTGGACACTTAATCAAACCCGCCAGGAGAGGGCGAGCGTTACCAAGTCATTTAAAGTCAGTCAGCGTGAAAAACGTTTGCATTAAGAGTTAGTAAGGATATACAGACAGTCAAGTCAAGAGTTAGTGAGCAAAGTAAGAATAAAATCATAGTAAAATCAGAGTCAGAGTCAAATGGAGTTAGTAAAGGAGTTAGTGGTGTGTGGGGGGGGTCTACCTGGGTCCTTCTGGGTGAAGATGACTCTGGACTGGATGGAGATGTTGGTTCCTCTGACTGTCATCTCCCCACCGCCCTCCCCGGGGCTGCTGGCAGGGCTGAACTCCACCACCTGGGGGAGCTCTAGAGCCAGGCGCTGCGCTGCATGACCACAGGAAACAGAACCATGTTACCTAGCAACAGACGGCTCAGGGTTGGGTGTGGGGGGGGGGGGGGGTCCTGGTGACGTGGAAGACGCGGCGGTGGACTCACAGCACTCGATGGGACCGGAGGCGGTCTGCAGACACAGCGCGGCGCCGCGGGGCTGCGGTACGCTGACCCGGAACCCGACCCGGACCCTGGTGTTCCTCCGGCCCAGGTCGCCCTTCCTCAGCTCGATGTCGGCGTTGCGCAGCTTCAGGATGCCCACGCAGTCGATGCTGCCGAGGGAAACGGCCACACTCAGAACCCACACATGGTACATCCCCTATATCCTGGGATCACATGACATGGCCAGAGTTCCAGAACCACCAGTCTGGTCACACTGGACCATAGGACTGACATGTCAGGACCAGAGGAACCGCTGTAACTCCCCAAACAAGTACCATAACACACGCACACACACACACACACACACGCACACGCACACACACACTCACACATATATAAACACACACACACGCGCACACTCACATATATACACACACACACACACACACACACGCGCGCACACACACACAAATGTCGTTGCATAAAATCAGAGTGTTTACAGAGGGAGGTAAACAGGCCAGGAATTCCAAGGTTTGTATTTTTCTTTTAGGAGTAGAGTAGAGCAGTGTGTTTTGAGATCTGAAATATTAAGCTGTGTGCAGATTTTCAACTTTATGATAAATGCTTTGCCAAACAGGATTACACTATTCCTAATGTCTGATTTGCTGTTACATAAGTCTCCTAAAATTACAGTTTGTATTTTGTATTATACTTCATTATCCATTTTTCAATTTGGTCCCAAAACAAGGCAACAACAGGACAATACCACATCAAGTGCAAGGTCCATTCTTTTTCACAGGGAACTTTGTTCGAGGCCCCAAATGGATAACATCTATCAATCTTTTTAGTGGGCAAGAATTTATATATTATCTTTATTTGTATTATACATATGTATTCAAGATTACTTTATTGCCATATGTAACAAGTACAATGGAATGCTTACTCCTCATTCACCCCTGCAGTATTCTTATAAACAGTTTTCTTATAAACATAAATTCTCAAACAACTCTGAACAATGAGAAATATAGTACCTAATAAGTACAGTAAAACTGACAAGTAAAGTAGTAATACTCTGGCTGTTGGTGCAAAATGTAGTAAAAGTGTCCGCGTGCAGTACAGTAATATATTATACGAGCATAAAATGTTAATTAGTAACTAGTAGATAGTAGCAGCAACATGTGATGATAAAGTATAATGATAAATGATAAGTGACCAGTACAGTACAGTGAGAGAGCTTGCATGATATGTAGCAGAGTTCCTCTGTAAGTCTAGTGTCTCCGGTCATGTAGGGTCACTGTACCTGGCGGTCATGTTGTGCTCCGGGAGGAGGGGCACCTCCAGGACCTTGGTGCCGCCCAGCGCCGTCTCGTGGCAGGCGGTGGTGACACTCTTCCCCGTCACGCGGTGCACCTGGTAGAAGGGGTGGGGCCTCAGAGTAGGCTCCTCCCCCATAGCGATGAACACCTGGACCACCAGGGGCTGCTCCGAATAGCCATGCAGCTACACACACACACACACACACACACACACACACACACACACACACACACACACACACACACACACACACACACACACACACACACACACACACACACACACACACACACACGTTAGCTTACTGTAGAGACCAGTTGTGTGTGTAGACCTGGTGTGTGTAAACCAGGTGTGTTACCTTGATGACCGGGTGTCCTCCGGAAGCCGTCTTGATGGCCCCGCGACTGCCCTCTGTCTCGTAGTGGGCGCGGTGGAAGGGCCGGGGCCCCACCACCAGCTGCAGCTCTACCGGGCCCCAGCTGCAGGGCAGGGGCCAGTCCAGAGGGGGCAGCATTGAGGCACTAGAGGGACCGGAGAACAGATTGCTGAGATGTAGGAACCCCTACCTGCTCCTTAATGACCTGTCTCTGTACTGTCTAACCCCTACCTGCTCCTTAATGACCTGTCTATGTACTGTCTAACCCCTACCTGCTCCTTAATGACCCGTCTCTGTACTGTCTAACCCCTACCTGCTCCTTAATGACCCGTCTCTGTACCGTCTAACCCCTACCTGCTCCTTAATGACCCGTCTCTGTACCGTCTAACCCCTACCTGCTCCTTAATGACCCGTCTCTGTACCGTCTAACTCCTACCTGTCCTAACCTGACCTGTCTCTGGTACCGTCTACCCCTACCTGCCTCCTTACATGCCCGTCTCTGTACTCGTTAACCCCTACCTGCTCCTTAATGACCTGTTCTCTGCGTACCGTCTAACCCCGTACCGTCTTCCTAATGGAACGCCGTGTGCTCTGTACTGTTCTAACCCCTACCTGCTCCTTAATGAGCCTGTCTCTGTACCGTCTAACCCCTACCTGCTCCTTAATGACCCGTCTCTGTACCGTCTAACCCCTACCTGCTCCTTAATGACCCGTCTCTGTACCGTTCTAACCCCATACCATAGGCTCCTTAATGACCGTCTCTGTACCGTCTAACCCCTACCTGCTCCTTAATGACCCGTCTCTGTACCGTCTAACCCCTACCTGCTCCTTAATGACCTGTCTCTGTACTGTCTAACCCCTACCTGCTCCTTAACGACCTGTCTCTGTACTGTCTAACCCCTACCTGCTCCTTAACGACCTGTCTCTGTACTGTCTAACCCCTACCTGCTCCCTAACTAATTAGATAATTATAAATAGTAAAATCACTCTGCTGCTGAATGTGTCTAGTGAGCATCAAGGTGTTCAGCCCTCACCTGAAGACAGGAGGACCTGCAGGGGCTTTGCTCCAGCTGACACTGGACGGTACCGGGAGGAACAGGTCCGACAGAACCTCCGGGGTCCCAGAGGGGTCCAGGAAGGGCAGCGCTGTCACCACATCCTCCAGCCCGGGGTTCAGCCCGGGGGGGGAGTGGCTCGGGGAGCGGTCGGGGGAGAGGTCCGCCTGGCCCCCCGCGGTCCTCCTGGTCTTGGAGGGGACATTGAGCTCCTGGACGCCGTGGAGCAGAGGGCCGGCCAGCCAGGAGTCCTCCGTCTCGCTGCCCCGGGCCAGGGGGCCGGGCGGGGGGCCGGGGGAGCAGCGAGGCGAGGGGGAGCGGCCCCGGGCCTCCGCGCCTCCCGAGTGGCGCCTCTTGCCACAGGGGGAGGCGGGTCTGGAGGAGGTCCTGGACGAGGGCCGCTGGGTCAGCCAGTTCTCCTCCGTCACGCTGGAGCGGGGGGAGTGGCGCGGGGAGGGGCCGGGGGAGGGGTGCTGGTACTGCTGCTGCCACAGCTCCACCCCGAAGCCCCCGAAGGCCCCGCCCACCCCGCCGCCCGGGGAGGGGAGGGGGGAGGCGCGGGGGGAGGCCAGGGGGGAGGGGAAGAGGGAGCTCAGCGCGAAGCGGGCGGCCGCCTCCTCCAGCTCCCCCTCCACGTCGTCGTAGACGTGGGAGAAGGACTCACAGGAGGACAGGTCCGACAGCCAGCTCCTGGAGGAGAGGCTGCTGCAGGGGCTAGCGTTCAGGGGCCCGTCCCGGTAGCGGGGCTCCAGGGACAGCCAGGCCTGCTCCGGACCCCCCGGCCCCAGGGGGTCCCCGGCCTGCTGGCTGCTGCTGGCCTCCGTGTGGCTGTTGGGCGGGATGGCGGTGATGTGGATGCTGGGGCAGGGCAGGCCTCTGGCGTGCCCCAGGGGCCCATACTGGGGCCCGTACTGGGGCCCCTGGGTTTGATATGGCTGCTGGGAGGCGCTGAGGAGGTGCGGGGGAGAAGGGAGACACGGTGGCGAGACCAGGTCCTGGGGGGATCCAGCAGACCACAGGGCCCTCAGGTCTGGACCTGGAGAGTCAGTAGGTTGGTTCTTTAAAACATCACTCTGGTTTTTGCATAATTTTTGCATCCAGGAAAAATGGTTCATTTCTCGTTTATAAAGAGGAAAGACATTTCCTTACCTTCTTTATGAATATAACTGTGACCTTATAATCTACTATTGGCACTTCGATAGCAAAGTATAAAATGGTTTGTAACTGTTACCCATTCATAGATCTACAACAAAGACAACAGGTTGACTAATGTTTCAGAGAAAGAGGATATGCAAAAGCCAACAAAACTCAGCAGGTATGTATATATATAATATAGAATACAGAATATAGAATATATGATATACCCACTGAAGTAATTTCCATTAGAGTATTTTCTAGTTGTTATTAACATGAGCGCTAACATGCACTCACCGCTTCAGGAACTTTCAGATAAAAACCACAAACCAGCCGAATGTTTACTGGCACAGCTGGATGCCGTCTCTAGAGAACCCAGAACCAGCTATAAATAACACACACACACACACACACACACACACTAACCTGGCCTCAGTCATGTTCACGTTGTGCAGGTTGTGTGTTCAGACAGCTTGTCTTGACAGCTGAGCTCTGCGACATGTTGTCACGACAACCTACAAGCTACAAGTACACCCCCTAGAGCCTGGCAACACACCAGGGGCCCCCAGACACACCAGGGCCCCCAGACACACCAGGGCCCCCAAACACAGCCCGGGCCCCCCAGACACACCAGGGCCCCCCAGACACACCAGCCCCACCCCCAGCCAGCACACACCAGCACCCCACCACCAGCCAGCACACACCAGCCAGCACACACCAGCACCCCCACCACCAGCCAGCACACACCAGAACCCCACACACCCAGCCCCCAGACACACCAGGGCCCCCAACACACCAGCCGCCCCCAGACACACCAGGGCCCCCAAACACAGCCCGGGCCCCCCAGACACACCAGGCCCCCAAACACAGCCCGGGCCCCCCAGACACACCAGGCCCCCAGACACACCAGCCCCCCCCCCACCCACCACCCCCCCAGACACAACCCGGGCTGAGCCCCCCAGACACACCGGGCGCCCCCAGACACCAGGGCCCCCCAGACACAACCCGGGCTGAGCCCCCCAGACACACCAGGGGCCCCCCCAGACACAACCCGGGCTGAGCCCCCCACACACCAGGGGCCCCCCCAGACACAACCCGGGCTGAGCCCCCCAGACACACCAGGGGCCCCCAGACACACTCCTCCCATCAGTGGACCAGTCTAAAGAGTCCAGAACTTCTCCAGGTTGTACTTCAGACAGGTAGCATGGACTTTGCTTTGGAGACCATTCATTTGTACCTTCACATGTTTTAATGACTTTTTATCTTTGTTGTCATTATTATTATTATTATATAGACCATCATTATTATTATTATATAGACCATCATCATTATTATTATTATTATTATTATTATATAGACCATCATTATTATTATTATATAGACCATCATCATTATTATTATTATTATATAGACCATTATTATTATTATTATTATATAGACCATTATTATTATTATTATATAGACCATCATTATTATTATTATTATATAGACCATCATTATTATTATTATTATTATAGACCATTATTATTATTATTATTATTATATAGACCATCATTATTATTATTATTATATAGACCATTATTATTATTATATAGACCATCATTATTATTATTATTATTATATAGACCATCATTATTATTATTATTATAGACCATCATTATTATTATTATTATTATTATATAGACCATCATTATTATTATTATTATTATATAGACCATTATTATTATTATATAGACCATCATTATTATTATTATTATTATTATATAGACCATCATTATTATTATTATTATTATATAGACCATCATTATTATTATTATTGTATAGACCATTATTATTATTATTATTATTATATAGATCATTATTATTATTATATAGACCATTATTATTATTATATAGATTATTATTATTATTATATAGATCATCTATTATTATTATTATATAGATCATTATTATTATTATTATATAGACCATTATTATTATTATTATTATATAGACCATTATTATTATTATTATATAGACCATTATTATTATTATATAGATTATTATTATTATTATATAGATCATCAGCATTATTATTATTATTATTATATAGACCATTATTATTATTATTATATAGACCATTATTATTATTATATAGATTATTATTATTATTATATAGATCATCAGCATTATTATTATTATTATTATATAGACCATTATTATTATTATTATATAGACCATTATTATTATTATATA
>PIJE02001968.1:17500-30000 GCA_002895965.2 Coryphaenoides rupestris | reverse complement strand
GAACCCAGCATCACATGCAACTACACTGCTTAGAACCCAGCTGAGAACCCGAACCAGGCCGCCGGGAACCACCCAGACCAGGGACCAGGCACCCGGACCAGGGACCCGGACCAGGGAGTTCAGCAGCCGGTAACCACGCATGCAATGTAAATCATGCAAAGTATGTTAAATAATATGTCAGAATTAAAACAAAATTAAAGAAGCAGATCCAGGAACAATAGATGTGTGAACAGCTGCTCTTGAGCAAGGCACTGAGTCCCAGTTCCCAACACTGTGAGGGGCATTCAACCCACAACCTCAACAGGTTTGGGGTGGTTGCCATTGGTAACGGGAGTCTCCGCCTCCCGGTCTGACAAGTGGAGCTTCTTATTGGCCTGCTCCTCCCCCCTCTCCCCCTCCTCCTGCAGGGCAGCAGCAGGAGCAGCAGCAGCAGGAGCAGCAGCAGGAGCAGCAGGAGCAGCAGCAGGAGCAGCAGCAGGAGCCCTCTTCCTCTTGCCCACCAGACCAGACTCCTCCTCCCCCAGCCGGCCCTCGGGGAGGCCCAGAACACGCAGACACACCACTGCCGCAGCCTGCTCTGCTCCCTTCTTAGACTTCTCCCTGAGGAGGAACAGGAGGAGGAGGCGCATGAGGTGAGGGAGGAGGAGGAGAGAGAGAGGAGGGAGGGGAGGAGGAGAGGGAGGGGAGGAAGGGAGGGAGGAGAGGAGGGAGGAGGGAGGGGAGGAGGAGGAGAGGAGGAGGAGGGGCAGGGGAGGAGGAGGAGAGGAGGAGGAGGGGCAGGGGAGGAGGAGGAGAGGAGGAGGAGAGGAGGTGATGGTGGAGGTGATGCAGGAGAGGAGGATATGATGCAGGAGGAGGAGCAGGTGTATCCTCACCACAGTGTTGATCTGTACTGCTTGTCGTCGACGGTAACGGTTGACTGGAAGAGTCGGTCCTGAGGACGAGTCACCTGCAAACAAAACACTCTGTGATTGGCTGCTCTGGGGCCGAGGTCCAGGCTGGAGGCTGGAGGCAGCAGGGAGGGTGTGATTGGTTACCGTGTGGTAGTGAGGCTGGCTCAGCTTCTCCTGGCGACTCCACTCCAGCAGGAACATCTTGGGGCTGATCTGAGGAGCATACTCTCTCCTGGGACCACAAGAAACACCTTGTAAACAAGCAGGACTAGTCTGTGTGCTAGGAGGGGTGTGGCTAGAAGAGGGGGTGTGGTTACCTCTGGAAGCGCAGGGCCATGGTGGTGACTCCTCCCTGGGTGAGGGGGGTCTCGGGGGGCTGCTGTCTCCTGGACCGCAGCACCTGCACCTCCTCATAGAACGCCTGCATCCCATAGGCTGCGCTGTAACCACGGCAACAGGACCTCACATCACCACTTCAATATTAACCACCATGAGTCTGTACCTTTGTCTAAGAGTCTGTACCTTTCTTTACAAGTCTGTACCTTTCTTTACGAGTCTGTACCTTTCTTTACCTTTCTCTAGGAGTCTGTACCTTTCTCTAGGAGTCTGTACATTCCTCTAAGAGTCTGTACCTTTCTCTAAGAATGTTCCTTTCTCTATGAGTCTGTACCTTTCTCTATGGCTATGAGTCTGTACCCTTCTCTAGGTGTCTGTACCAGTCTCTACAGCCAGGCTATGCTCTAGTGTGTATGGGGTAGGGTGGTTCTGGTACCAGATCTCAGCAAGAGTCTGTGCCGCCTGGACCTTCTTCCCCAGCACAGACTCCACCTTGTCCCGAAGCATCTGGCAGAGGCAGTACTTGGTGTTGAAGGTGTGGTTGTCGTACCGCACCGCCTAGAACCACACAGCTGTTAGCAACAACGCCCTGACATGTCACACCTGCATGGACCGCCATGAGGGTCAGAGGTCAGGGTTCAACTAGCAGCTCTACTATCTACCTGCTCCTCAAGGACATGTCCCTCAATTCACTGGAAGCCCTTTGGATAAAAGTGTGACTATATGTATATCTATGTATTATTATAATTGTCATTTATTTGCAACCCAAGTAATAAAGTTATGTTCTCTTGATGTTCATCGTGTGTTTGGTGGTAAACATGAAAGCACCGATTAACTCTCAGATTAAAGGTTTACTGGTCCTCAGCTCTTACGTATTTGAGGTAGTCCTCCATGACCTCCTGGACAGGAAGCAGTCCCTGGTGGCGGAACACCGAGGCGTTCCACATGGCGGCGCGCGCCAGCATCACCCCCGACGCCCCGGTGTCCCGACGGAACGCCTCCACGTCAGAGAAGGACTTGACCCGGTCCAGGGACCCCCCGCTGTCACACACAGCACAGCACAGCACACGTCACCACGGCAACCCCCAACCTCGCCTCACATGGCCCTGAGAGGTCATGACCTCACAGAATGCTACGGCAGGCGCAAGCTTCTCAGTCACATCGTGAGCCGCCTAGCTAGCTAGCCAGAGAGAGAGAGCGTGTGAGACTCACTTGGCAATGACAGGCAGGTCCACCGCGCTTGCCGCAGCCCGGATGAAGTCGCAGTGGACTGGGTCTCTGGGCCGCTCGTCCCTCATCCTGACCACCACCACAACAACAACAACAACAACATGGAGTTTTATGCGTTGATGGAACCGTGTTCTGGTGTGAAGGAGCTGCAGTCTAAAGGTGTTGACCTGCCGTGGACCGCGATCGCCGCTACGCCCGTCTTCTGGATCCTCCTCACCAGACTGACCGTGTCCTCCATCTACACACAACACAAGACACACACAACACAAGACACACACAAGGACACATGTAAATAAACACAATGTAATAGAATGACCGCTCCACCAGAGCTTCTACCCCCAGAGCTTCTAGAGCATCTAACCCCAGAGCTTCTATAGCGTCTAATTCCAGAGCTTCTAGAGCTTCTAACCCCAGAGCTTCGAGAGCTTTCTTACCCCCAGAAGCTTCTAATTCCAGAGCTTCTAGAGCTTCTAACCCCAGAGCTTCGAGAGCTTCTACCCCCAGAGCTTCTAGAGCTTCTAACCCCAGAGCTTCTAGAGCTTCTACCCCCACAGCTTCTAGAGCGTCTAACCCCTACTTACCGAGGGGAGGATCCTGATCTTACAGGTGACGGGTTTGGAGATGCCCTGGACCAGCTTTGTGAGGATCTAGAAGACGGACAGCAGCGTCACCACAACCGTCACACAGACTCAAACCAACCAAGAACAAGTCAGGAACAAGTTCTCACCGCTTCGATTTTGTCGGGGTCTGAGAGGAGAGCAGCTCCCATCCCTCCCTGTGCACCAGCAGGGGGCAGAGCTTCAGAATCGTCTCAAACAAAACACAGAAAGTGGTGATGGGACGGGAAGAGCTCTGGACTCACCTTGGTGGAATACTCCTTGGGACAGCCCATGTTCACGTCAATGGCTGCAACATCATTCTCCCTGCACACAGACCCACTTCACTAGGACAACCTTCACCAGGACAACCGTCACCAGGACAACCATCACCAAGTCTGATGTTATACTAGTCTATCAGGTTTGATCTTGTGGGTTAAAAGTCATGAACTCCTTAATGTAAGAACAACAGCAGACCGTTGATATCTACACAGTACGGTTACCATTCCAACTCATGAGGATCACATGTGACCTTGTGTTGGTTGTTCAGGAGGAGGGGATGAGGACTTACACCAGGCGGGCGACAGCCAGGGCTCGCTCCGGGTCCGCCGTCCCCTGCAGGAGGAACCACAGGTAGCAGGAGGAAGTTACGGCTACATGTTACTGTAAACTATACCCCAAGAACTACAGAACCCCTATACCTCTATATAACTACAAACTACACAATATACAAGCTATAACCACAAGCTACAAGCATTATTCTACACGCTGCAAGTTACAAACAACACATTACAAGTTACAAATAACCTAGAAGCTATAAGCTTCCAACACAAGGTACAAGGTATAAGTTACAAGCAGTCTTGTGGTCCCCCTACCATCTGGAAGACCACTCGATCCCTCTCCCTCTCGCAGGTCCGGAACATCACCCTCTCATCTGGAGCCACGAAGTCCACCGTGTCCAGCTCCTCTGAGCACCAGAACACACCAGGGGGTTAGAGAGAGGCTCCTCTGAGCACCAGAACACACCAGGGGGTGAGAGAGAGGCTCTTCTGGTGCTCCTTAACACCAGGCTGCAGACATGGAGGCTGCCTTACCGTTCACTATTCGCTCACACTGGACCATCTTCAGGTCGATCAGCTCCTGGAGAGGAAGGGACAGGGTCATCATGGGTCATGGGGTCATGACGACGTGGCCCTGGGTGGCTCCTAGGGTCTCAGCACCACCGCATCATACCGACCTCACAGTAGACCAGGTCGGCTCCGTAGTCCAGTGCCAGCAGCCTCATGGGCAGGGTCCCGACCCGCACCATGGGGGCCAGGGTTGTGACGTTCCTGAAGCACAGTTGACTCGCTGCTGCTGCTGCCCCGCCATCCCGCTCAGACCTGAGGACCCAGGGAGACGGAGAGCTAGACCTGAGGACCCCAGGGAGATGGAGAGCTAGACCTGAGGACCCCAGGGAGACAGAGAGCTAGACCTGAGGACCCAGGGAGACGGAGAGCTAGACCTGAGGACCCAGAGAGACAGAGAGCTATACCTGAGACAGAGAGCTATACCTGAGGACCCAGGGAGACGGAGAGCTATACCTGAGGACCCCAGGGAGACAGAGAGCTAGACCTGAGGACCCAGGGAGATGGAGAGCTAGACCTGAGGACCCAGAGAGACAGAGAGCTATACCTGAGGACCCAGAGAGACAGAGAGCTATACCTGAGGACCCAGGGAGACGGAGAGCTATACCTGAGGACCCAGGGAGACGGAGAGCTAGACCTGAGGACCCAGGGAGACGAAGAGATAGACCTGAGGACCCAGGGAGACGGAGAGCTAGACCTGAGGAGCCCAGGGACGAACGGAGAGCTAAGACCTTGAGGACCCAGGGAGACAGAGAGCTAGACCTGAGGACCCAGGGAGACGGAGAGCTATATTATATATACCACTTTAATAACACCAGCCAGTCTCTAGACCCCTGCTCCTTCTAACACTGGAACAGACAGACCAGACAGATAGACAGATAGATAGATAGTGATAGAGTGATAGATAGAGTGAATATAGATATATATTAGATAGATAGATAGTGATAGATATAGAGTGATAGATATAGAGTGATAGATATAGAGAGTGATAGATAGATAGAGTGATAGATATAGAGAGTGATAGATAGATAGAGTGATAGATAGATATAGAGATAGAGCGATATAGAGTAATAGAGTGATAGATAGATATAGAGAGTGATAGATACATATAGTGATAGAGAGAGTGATAGATAGAGTGATAGATGAATATCTCACCAAGCCACCAGAGATCACGTGGACGCCGACGCGTGTCCGGGATCACTTCCTGTTTGGGAAGTGACGTCATTAGACCACGCCTACTTATGTCCAGTATGAGTAGTAGAATAGAATAGAATAGAATAGAATATAACTTTATGAATATAACTTTATTAATATAACTTTATTAATCCTGAAGGAGGTTCTTGTGCCAGGTTGCATAGCAATATAGTACAATAAAACAATACATAAATACACAGAATAATAAAAAGATTTACAAATGTACAGTCAAAATATACAAATATACAAATATGTGGGCAAGATAAGATATTCAGACGGCAAAGACAATTTGTCATAATTGACATTGACATTAAGAATATTACACATGATGACGAGAGGAGATGAGAGGTAGTGTTATAGATAGTATTTATAGATAACATGATATTAATAATAATAATATAGCACATGATTGAGTATGTTGGACAGTAATATTAATAATAATATTGCACGTAAAACTGAGGAAAGTGCACATGATGTTGAGAGGTAATATTGCACATTATATTATATTGCTGTTCATTGTCTTGTAGGGGAGGAGTTATAGAGTTTGATGTCACAGAGGGGGAGGAGTTATAGAGTTTGACGCCACAGAGGGGGGAGGAGTTATAGAGTTTGATGTCACAGAGGGGGAGGAGTTATATAGTTTAATGCCACAGAGGGGGGAGGAGTTATAGAGTTTGATGCCACAGAGGGGGGAGGAGTTATAGAGTTTGATGGCCACAGAGGGGGGAGGAGTTATAGAGTTTGATGCCACAGAGGGGGGAGGAGTTATAGAGTTTGATGCCACAGAGGGGGGAGGAGTTATAGAGTTTGATGGCCACAGGCAGAAAGGACCTCCTGTGGCGTTCTGTGGTGCACCTCGGTACTCTCAGTCTATGACTGAAGGTGCTCTGGTGTGACACCAGTGTGGCGTGAAGGGGATGGGAGGCGTTGTCCATAATACTGAGTAGTTTACTCAGCATCCTCCTCTCAGAGACCTCCACCATAATACTGAGTAGTTTACTCAGCATCCTCCTCTCAGAGACCTCCACCATAATACTGAGTAGTTTACTCAGCATCCTCCTCTCAGAGACCTCCACCATAATACTGATATTACTCAGCATCCTCCTCTCGAGACCTCCACCATAATACTGAGTAGTTTACTCAGCATCCTCCTCTCTGAGACCTCCACCATAATACTGAGTAGTTTACCCAGCATCCTCCTCTCCTAGACCTCCACCATAATACTGAGTAGTGTTACTCAGCATCCTCCTCTCCTAGAACCTCCACCATAATACTGAGTTTTACTCGAGATCCTCCCTCAGACTCCACCAAATATAGTAGTTTATCAGCTCCTCTCTCTAGACCTCCACCATAATACTAGTAGTTTACTCAGCATCCCTCCTCCTCCACATATACTGAGTTACCTCCACTCCCTCTCAGAGACTCCACATAATACTGTAGTATTTTACTCAGCAATCCTCCTCTCAGAGAACCTCCACCATAATCTGAGTAGTTTACTCAGCATCCTCCTCTCTGAGGACCTCACCATAATACTGAGTAGTTTACTCAGGCATCCTCCTCTCAGAGACCTCCACCATAATACTGAGTAGTTTACTCAGCATCCTCCTCTCCGAGAACCTCCACCATAATACTGAGTAGTTTACTCAGCATCCTCCTCTCTTGAAGCCTCCACCATAATACTGAGTATGTTTACTCCATGCATCCTCCCTCTCCTAGAGACCTCCACCATAATACTGAGTAGTTTACTCAGCATCCTCCTCTCCTAGACCTCCACCATAATACTGAGTAGTTTACTCAGCATCCTCCTCTCCTAGACCTCCACCATAATACTGAGTAGTTTACTCAGCATCCTCCTCTCCTAGACCTCCACCATAATACTGAGTAGTTTACTCAGCATCCTCCTCTCCTAGACCTCCACCATTAATACTGGAGTAGTTTACTCAGCATCCTCCTTCTCCTAGACCTCCACCATAATACGGAGTAGTTTACTCAGCATCCTCCTCTCCATAGACCTCCACCATAATACTGAGTAGTTTACTCAGCATCCTCCTCTCAGAGACCTCCACCATAATACTGAGTAGTTTACTCAGCATCCTCCTCTCAGAGACCTCCACCATAATACTGAGTAGTTTACTCAGCATCCTCCTCTCTGAGACCTCCACCATAATACTGAGTAGTTTACTCAGCATCCTCCTCTCCCAGACCTCCACCATAATACTGAGTAGTTTACTCAGCATCCTTCCTTCCGTAGACCTCCACGCATAAATACTGGTAGTTTACCTCAGGCATCCTCCTCTAGATACCTCCACCATAATACTGAGGTAGTTACTCAGCATCCTCCTCTCAGATACCTCCACCAAATACTGCAGGGTAGTTTACCAGCATCCTCCTCTCAGGAGACCTCCCCATAATACTGAGAGTTACTCAGCATCCTCCTCTCTAGACCTTCCACCCATAATTACTGAGTAGTTTTACTCAGCATCCTCCTTCAGAGACTCCACCATAATACTGAATTATCAGCATCCTCCTCTCCTAGAACTCCACCATAATACTGAGTAGTTTACTCAGCATCCTCCTCTCCAGAGACCTCCACCATAATACTGAGTAGTTTACCCAGCATCCTCCTCTCCGAGACCTCTACCAAAGACTCCAATTCCACTCCCAGGACAGAACCCGCTTTCCTGATGATCTTATTGAGTCTGTTGGCGTCTGGGGCAGCAGGGTGAAGGCAGCCGCCTTCACCCTGCTGCCCCAGAACACAACAGCGTAGAAGATGATGCTGGTCGTATTTATTTTCGTATGTGTTTATGTATTTTTTATATTATATGTTATACATGTCGATCATTCTTTTTTGCTTTACAAAATATTTGTGTAATTTAATTTAGAATTTATTTTATTAGTCCTCTGGTGTAGTTATTATAAATTGTATACATAAGATGTTTACTTCTTATTCAATAAAACATAACTTACTGATGGTCGTCCTGGCTGACAGTGTTTCTAATTAAATTGCATTTTGTGTAATGATCAACTAATAGGTGTGACGTAGATGAAAATTAAATACTTCTGTTTCTGCTGTGGTCTACGACGTGTATTTCGTTATTCTTGTAGTTTCTTTTATTATACCCACGAGTTCCCATCACTTCAATGTATTTGACATTTAATTTAATCAAAGCATGCTTCTATTAAATGACCATGAAACAGAACACAAGCCGTCGCTACTCTTTATTTTGCTGCTAAATGTTATTTTCTCATTTAGAAAAGACAGAGAGGGGTTTACCAGGACTGTACAGTACAGTTTACCAGGACCGTACGGTTTACCAGGACCCTACAGTACGGTTTACCAGGACTGTACTGTACAGTTTACCAGGACCGTACGGTTTACCAGGACCCTACAGTACGGTTTACCAGGACTGTACAGTACAGTTTACCAGGACCGTACGGTTTACCAGGACTGTACAGTACAGTTTACCAGGACCGTATGGTTTACCAGGACTGTACAGTACAGTTTACCAGGACCGTATGGTTTACCAGGACCGTACAGTACGGTTTACCAGGACCGTACAGCAAGGTTTACCAGGACCCTACAGTACGGTTTACCAGGACTGACCAATCCTGTACAGGGTGACCCGTCGGCCTGCTGGGCCTTGGACATGCCCCCCAGCCCTGTCAATCACACATCCTCACCCACCCAGAACACACGAGGGGAGCATCGGTGGCCAGAGAGAGCAAGTTATCGGTGGGACCAGACCGTTGGCCTATTTCCTGTTTTAAATGGCAGTACAGACATGATCTGGGTTCAAAGGTCACACATGAAGACCAAGAGAGGTGACCTCAGGCTGCTCCAGTGTGTGGTTCAGAGGAGATGTTTCAGAAGTTCATCTGGACACTGAAGATCCAAAGCTCAGGAGGTCAAGAAGGTCGCCAGTGAGCATCCAGAAAGGTTGCAGGTTGTGTGTGAAGGAAAGTAACACCCAGAGACCATCGCCCAGAACATCACACATCCTGCTTCTGTGCTATATTAGCAAACTGGTTATTTGTAAAGTAAAATAATGTTAGATATGTACAGAGTGCAACATGTTAACATGCACAAAGTACACATGTTAACATGTTCAGAGTACACATGTTGACATGTTGCAGGTTGCACAGAGTACACATGTTAACATGCACAGAGTACACTGGTTAATACAAAGGTTAGTCTTAGTTTCAGACCCAAGTGATCACGATTATTACTTAACATTCCACAGTATTTACAGGAAATAGACACAATACTTATATTATTATTTTATATGTGAAGAACTTAAAGAACTACATCTAGAACGTTCTTAGAGAAGCGCTGTCTAGTCATTGTGCTGACAGGACGCAAACCAGGTGGAACAGGAAGTAATCAAGACAAACAGGAAGTAGCCAGGTGAATCAGGAAGTCATCAGCGGTTGGTCCATCTCTAAGCGGTGTGCACCGTGCTGCTCCGGTCTCCCCTGTGAGCGACACGACGCTTCCTGGAAAGGTTTTCAACGAAGCGCGTTTCCTCCCGTATGGTGGGCGTGTCCGAGTTGTTAGCCAATCAGCAGCCACTTGTATATAAACCCTGCCCTATCAAAAAGGCATTGCACAGAATGGATTCAAATAATATTTTGTGGTGTTAAAAACGTATTTATATTAATTTCATCAGGCTCCGAAAACACTTTTTAAAGAATGCAAAGAATTGCCTTCTCAGCTGCCATTGGTGCAACACTTGTGTGAGCCAGCAGGGTGTTGAACGCTCCCCTGTTTAGTCTGGTCAGACAGGAACTGCAAGGACAGAGTGTCAGTAAACCCTCCTAGGAGCAGGCGGCCATGTTGCTGGGGTCAGTCCACTCAGGGGGGGGTGTGGTCTCTATGGCGTCGACCTGAGGGAACACCACGTAGCAGAGACACTGCCCCCTGCTGGTCACCCACTCTGGAAACACACACACACACACACACACACACACATTTTTCACTGTCATTTTTCACACTATAGGTATAACCTTTTAGACCAACTGACTAACTGAGGAGCCGGTGGTCAGTGTGTGGTTAGTGGGGTCAGTGTGTGGTTAGTGGAGTCAGTGTGTGGTGAGTTAGTGGGGTCAGTGTGTGGTTAGTAGGGTCAGTGTGTGGTTAGTGGGGTCAGTGTGTGGTGAGTAGGGTCAGTGTGTGGTTAGTGGGGTCAGTGTGTGGTGAGTAGTGTCAGTGTGTGGTTAGTAGGGTCAGTGTGTGGTGAGTAGGGTCAGTGTGTGGTTAGTAGGGTCAGTGTGTGGTGAGTAGGGTCAGTGTGTGGTTAGTGGGGTCAGTGTGTGGTTAGTGGGGTCAGTGTGTGGTGAGTAGGGTCAGTGTGTGGTGAGTAGGGTCAGTGTGTGGTTAGTGGGGTCAGTGTGTGGTTAGTGGGGTCAGTGTGTGGTGAGTAGGGTCAGTGTGTGGTTAGTAGGGTCAGTGTGTGGTTAGTGGGGTCAGTGTGTGGTTAGTGGGGTCAGTGTGTGGTGAGTAGGGTCAGTGTGTGGTGAGTAGGGTCAGTGTGTGGTTAGTGGGGTCAGTGTGTGGTGAGTAGGGTCAGTGTGTGGTTAGTGGGGTCAGTGTGTGGTGAGTAGGGTCAGTGTGTGGTTAGTGGGGTCAGTGTGTGGTTAGTGGGGTCAGTGTGTGGTGAGTAGGGTCAGTGTGTGGTTAGCGGCATCAGTGTGTGGTGAGTAAGGTCAGTGTGTGGTTAGTGGGGTCAGTGTGTGGTGAGTAGGGTCAGTGTGTGGTTAGCGGCGTCAGTGTGTGGTGAGTGACTGACCCAGCAGCCGGTGGACAGCGCGGGACTTGGTGGGCCGGCGGACGGCCAGCAGGTACACAGGGATGCCGGTGAGGATGATGAGGAGCCCCATGCCGCACACCAGGGGCTCTGACAGCAGACTGAAGCCCAGCAGCAGAGCCCAGAAACACAGGTAACACACCGGGACCAGCAGGCTCACCTGGAGCACACGGGTGAGCACCACACACACATAGCAGCTTAGCTCTGCAGCTAGCTAACTGACCAGCGAGCTAGCTGCAGTAAAGTAGCACCAACTAGCATGCTAGCTGACCTTGATGGGCCGGTGCAGGCGGGGTTCCTTCCAGCGGTAGTAGAGCAGCGCTGCCACGGTAACGCCGTACGACAGGTAGTTGATGAAGGAGACGTAGTTGATCAGGTTGTGGGTCTCACCCACACACAGGATCACCATGGTAGCAGCACACTAGTTATACACATATACACACACACACACACACACACACACACACACACACACACACACACACACACACACACACACACACACACAGGGTCACCATGGTAACAGCACACTGGTTACACACACACAGGATCACCATGGTAACAGCACAGTGAGGGGGGTGCTGGACTCACGCAGACCAGCAGGGCGGGGATGGGGGTGCAGTGGTCCAGGTGGATCATAGCCAGCAGGCTGGGCAGGTGACCCTCCCTCGCCCCCGAGAAGCACAGCCTGGCCCGGAGAGAGAGAGGGGGGGTACGTTGTTACACTTCACTGTGATTGATCTAAACCCCGGGAGCAGTGGCAGGGTCTGGGCCTCCTAGACCGGTCTAGAACCACGGGTCATGTGCCATCAGGCCTGGCCGTGATTGGCTGCTGTGGGGTCAGGTGGGCGTACCTGGACGAGGTGAACAGGTAACCGTTGATGCCCCCGAAGGTGGACAGAGCCACGGAGATCGGCATAATGACGGAAAACGCGCCCAGAAGCTTCTCGCCAAACGTCTTGGAAACACCAAATATGGTCAGGATCACACACACACACACACACACACACACACACACACACACACACACACACACACACACACACACACACACACACACACACTTATGTACTACCTGTACACACACTGACAGTATAATGGGATGTAATCACCACGGCGACAGCGTTGGAGGCCAGCAGCTCCTCGGGGCTCATGGAGGAGAAGTAGGCGATGTTGGTGAGGGTGTAGACCAGCGTTACCACGGGAACCGAGATGTAGATGGCTCGAGGTAGGTTCCTGAGAGACAGACAGGTGACCGTGTTTCTGTGTTGCCTGTCTCTCCACCCCCCCCCCCCCCCCGCCCCAACCTGTCTCACC
>PIJE02001968.1:0-7500 GCA_002895965.2 Coryphaenoides rupestris | reverse complement strand
AACACCAGCACCACCAGCACCTCCTCAACACCAGCACCATCAGCACCTCCTCAACACCTCCTCAACACCAGCACCTCCTCAACACCAGCACCATCAGCACCTCCTCAACACCAGCACCATCAGCACCTCCTCAACACCAGCACCATCAGCACCTCCTCAACACCAGCACCACCAGCACCTCCTCAACACCAGCACCATCAGCACCTCCTCAACACCAGCACCATCAGCACCTCCTCAACACCAGCACCATCAGCACCTCCTCAACACCAGCACCATCAGCACCTCCTCAACACCAGCACCATCAGCATCTCCTCAACACCTCCTCAACACCAGCACCTCCTCAACACCAGCACCATCAGCACCTCCTCAACACCTCCTCAACACCAGCACCACCAGCACCTCCTCAACACCAGCACCATCAGCACCTCCTCAACACCTCCTCAACACCAGCACCATCAGCACCTCCTCAACACCTCCTCAACACCAGCACCATCAGCACCTCCTCAACACCTCCTCAACACCAGCACCTCCTCAACACCAGCACCATCAGCATCTCCTCAACACCTCCTCAACACCAGCACCATCAGCACCTCCTCAACACCTCCTCAACACCAGCACCTCCTCAACACCAGCACCATCAGCACCTCCTCAACACCTCCTCAACACCAGCACCTCCTCAACACCAGCACCATCAACACCTCCTCAACACCAGCACCTCCTCAACACCAGCCCTCAGGTAACAGACATGTTGGTCCTCAGGTAACAGACATGTTTGTCCTCAGGTAACAGACATGTTGGTCCTCAGGTAACAGACATGTTGGTCCTCAGGTAACAGACATGTTTGTCCTCAGGTAACAGACATGTTGGTCCTCAGGCAACAGACATGTTTGTCCTCAGGTAACAGACATGTTTGTCCTCAGGTAACAGACATGTTGGTCCTCAGGTAACAGACATGTTGGTCCTCAGGTAACAGACATGTTTGTCCTCAGGTAACAGACATGTTGGTCCTCAGGTAACAGACATGTTGGTCCTCAGGTAACAGACATGTTGGTCCTCAGGTGGAGGACATGTTGGTCCTCAGGTGGAGGACATGTTGTACTCACCCCACGAGGCCTCCAAAGATCTGGGTGACATAGGAGTAGTCTCCTCCAGACTTGGGGATGGTGACCCCCAGCTCGGCGTAGCAGAGCGACCCCAAGGCCGCGATGCCGCCCCCCAGCACCCACACCACCAGGGCCACGCCCACCGAGCCAGAGTGCTCCAGGACCCCCTTCGGGGAGATGAAGATCCCAGAGCCAATGATGTTACCTGGGACACACACACACACACACACAACCAGTCCTTAAACCCGAGTGGCCCCTAGAGCCACACTACTCTGTTGAGTCGTGAACCCACCGAGACCAGACCACCGGTGGGCTGCTCTAGGTGGGTGGTCTCCTCAACTATGATGATGGTGTACTAAACTAAAGCTGCTCTAGGTGGGTGGTCTCCTCCCCTATGATGATGGTGTACTAAACTAAAGCTGCTCTAGGTGGGTGGTCTCCTCACCTATGATGATGGTGTACTAAACTAAAGCTGCTCTAGGTGGGTGGTCTCCTCACCTATGATGATGGTGTACTAAACTAAAGCTGCTCTAGGTGGGTGGTCTCCTCACCTATGATGATGGTGTACTAAACTAAAGCTGCTCTAGGTGGGTGGTCTCCTCCCCTATGATGATGGTGTACTAATCTAAAGCTGCTCTACATGAGTCTCCTCACCTATGATGATGGTGTAGTAAACTAAAGCTGCTCTAGGTGGGTGGTCTCCTCACCTATGATGATGGTGTACTAAACTAAAGCTGCTCTAGGTGGGTGGTCTCCTCACCTATGATGATGGTGTACTAAACTAAAGCTGCTCTAGGTGGGTGGTCTCCTCACCTATGATGATGGTGTACTAAACTAAAGCTGCTCTAGGTGGGTGGTCTCCTCCCCTATGATGATGGTGTACTAAACTAAAGCTGCTCTACATGAGTCTCCTCACCTATGATGATGGTGTAGTAAACTAAAGCTGCTCTAGGTGGGTGGTCTCCTCCCCTATGATGATGGTGTACTAAACTAAAGCTGCTCTACATGAGTCTCCTCACCTATGATGATGGTGTACTAAACTAAAGCTGCTCTAGGTGGGTGGTCTCCTCACCTATGATGATGGTGTACTAAACTAAAGCTGCTCTAGGTGGGTCTCCTCACCTATGATGATGGTGTACTAAACTAAAGCTGCTCTAGGTGGGTGGTCTCCTCCCCTATGATGATGGTGTACTAAACTAAAGCTGCTCTACATGAGTCTCCTCACCTATGATGATGGTGTACTAAACTAAAGCTGCTCTAGGTGGGTGGTCTCCTCCCCTATGATGATGGTGTACTAAACTAAAGCTGCTCTAGGTGGGTGGTTCTCCTCACCTATGATGATGGTGTAGTAAACTAAAGTGCTCTAGGTGGGTGGTCTCCTCCCCTATGATGATGGTTTTGTACTAAAACCTAAAGCTGCCTCTAGGTGGGTTGGTCTCCTCCCCTTATGATGATGGTGTAGTAAACTAAGCATGCCTCTAAGGTGGGTAGGTTCCTCCCCTATTGATTGATGGTGTACTAAACTAAAGCTGCTCTAGGTGGCGTCTCCTCACCTATGATTGATGGTGTACTAAACTAAAAGCTGCTCTAGGTAGGGTGGTCTCCTCACCTATGATGATGGTGTACTAAACTAAAGCTGCTCTAGTGGGTCTCCTCACCTATGATGATGGTGTACTAAACTAAAGCTGCTCTAGGTGGGTGGTCTCCTCCCTCTATGATTGATGGTGTACTAAACTAAAGCTGCTCTACATGAGTCTCCTCACCTATGATGATGGTGTACTAAACTAAAGCTGCTCTAGGTGGGTGGTCTCCTCACCTATGATGATGGTGTAGTAAACTGAAGCTGCTCTAGGTGGGTGGTCTCCTCCCCTATGATGATGGTGTAGTAAACTGAAGCTGCTCTAGGTGGGTGGTCTCCTCCCCTATGATGATGGTGTACTAAACTACAAGCTTCTCTACATGAGTCTCCTCACCTATGATGATGGTGTACTAAACTAAAGCTGCTCTAGGTGGGTGGTCTCCTCACCTATGATGATGGTGTACTAAACTAAAGCTGCTCTAGGTGGGTGGTCTCCTCACCTATGATGATGGTGTACTAAACTAAAGCTGCTCTAGGTGGGTGGTCTCCTCACCTATGATGATGGTGTACTAAACTAAAGCTGCTCTAGGTGGGTGGTCTCCTCACCTATGATGATGGTGTACTAAACTAAAGCTGCTCTAGGTGGGTGGTCTCCTCACCTATGATGATGGTGTACTAAACTAAAGCTGCTCTAGGTGGGTGGTCTCCTCACCTATGATGATGGTGCAGGCGCTCAGCACGCCGATCTCCTTCTTGAGGGTCACGCGCTCCGGGACCTTCTCCTCCCGTGGTGAGGAACTCCTCTCCCGGGGGAACCATCGACCATCCTCCTTCTCTTGCTGCTGCTGCCTGCTGCCATCCATGTCCGCGACCACAGAGCACCACAACTTCACTCCGGGGCCTTCCACCTCCCCCCCCCCCCCCCCCCCCCCCCCCCCCCCCCCCCCCCCCACCCCCCCCCCCCCCCCCCCCCCCCCCCCCCCCCCCCCCCCCCCCCCCCCCCCCCCCCCCCCCCCCCCCCCCCCCCCACACACACACACACACACACACACAGCATTGATTGCATGGTGAAAGGCTGGCGCATGCGCAACAATCCGTCGCTGTCCAGGGTAGAATGCTAACGAGCTCGCTCCCGTGCCCGTTAATCTGGTGAGTTAAAAATCCTCTCCACCCCCCTCTCTCCCACTCCCTCTCTCTCACCCCCCCCTCTCTCCACCCCCTCTCTCTCTCCCTCTCTCACCCCCTCTCTCTCTCATCCCCTCTCTCCCACCCCCTCTCTCACCTCCTCTCTCTCTCTGTCCCCCTCCTCTCTCACCCTCTCCCCCTCTCTCGCTCACCCCACCCCCTCTCTCTCTCTCACCCCCTCTCCCCTCTCCCTCCTCTCTCTCTCTTCCCCCCTCCTCTCACCCTCTCCCTCTCTCTCTCTCCCCCCTCTCCCTCCTCTCTCTCTCTCCCTCCTCTCTCCCCTCTCCCCCTCTCTCTCCCCCACCCCCTCTCTCTCTCTCCTCTCCTCTCTCTCCTCCCCCTCTCTCTCTCACCCTCTCCCCCCCTCTCTCTCACCCCCTCTCTCCCTCCTCCCCCTCCTCTCTCTCACCCCTCCTCTCTCTCTCTTCCCCTCCTCTCTCACCCTCTCCCCTCTCTCCTCCCCCCCCCCTCTCTCTCTCTCCCCCCTCTCCTCTCTGTCCCCCTCCTCTCTCACCCTCTCCCCTCTCTCTCCCCCCTCTCCCCTCTCCCCTCTCTCACCTCCTCTCACCCTCTCCCCTCTCTCTCTCCCCTCCTCTCTCACCCTCTCCTCTCTCTCTCTCTCTCTGTCCCCCTCTCTCTCTCTCCCCCCTCTCCACACTGTGTACCTAACCTCTCTCTCCCTCTCCTCAGGACTGTTAACCTAACCTCTCTCTACCCTTCTCTCTCAGCAGCATGTGGATACGGTGAATTGACTGACGCTGAGAGCTTCTACTAATCTTACATTTAGATTTTATTTAACCTTTAAGTCACTGATAGTATGAGTATGAGGCCATGATCATAAACAAGTACTATTAATTGAGTAGCATATTTATTATGGATTCATGGGAGTAAAAGACAGGAGTATTTCCAGAACTGGAACAGTGAACATAAAAACCCCAAGTTCATACAAATAGAAAACTTTATTGAAATCAAACGCCTGACAGAAAAAAACACAAACAAAACAGCTTCAACAACAGTTAAAGTTCATTTAAAGTTCATGACTCAAACAAGTCATCAAGAAGAACCCTGGTCAGAACCCTCATGTACAAGGGTTAGGGTAAGGGTTAGGGTAAGGGTTAAGGTAAGGTTAGGGTAAGGTTAGGGTAAGGTAAGAGTAAGGTAAGGGTTAGGTTAGGTCTTTGTGGAGGAAGGTGTGTATGTGCTGTGCGGCTGCCTGCCCCACCAGAGCCTCCAGCTGGGGGAGGCTGGCGCTGCACAACTCCTGGAGGCTGGAGAACGACTGGAGGAGAGAGGAGGCCTTGACTCCTCCCACTCCGGGGATCTGCTGGAGGAGGAGGAGGATCTGGGGCTCGTACAGCCGGGCCAAGCTCCTCCTCCTGAACGGGTTGTCCCTCCCCTCGCTGTGGACCTGCAGGAGAAGACACACGGTGCTTCAGAACCAGACCAAGACTCCCCTGCTCACCCTAGACTCCTCAGAGCTCCTCCCTCACCTCCTCCCCAACCACCTCTAACCTCTGACCCCGTTGAGACCACATGACCATCATCCTACCAGCTGAGAGATGAGCTGGGAGGCCTCCGTCTGAGCGGACACCGGCAGCAGGGTCAGTCCGAGCTCAAACACCACGAAGCTCTGGAGGGCCGGGAAGTTCTGCTCACTGAGTCTGGACCGCTCGGCCACCGCCACCAGCTCCTGGCCGCCGCTGCTGTTAGCCTGCACACCGTTAGCAGGGTTAGCCCGCAAACATCACAGACTACAGCTACCGTTAGCCATCAAACAGTTAGCTACTGTTAGCCTGCACAGTTAGCTCTGGTTAGCATGCACACAGTTAGCTATGGTTAGCCTTCAAACAGTTAGCGAACATGCGTACAGGCTAGACTCAGTGAATAATGTATTCATATTACTCTTGGTTGCTTTTCAAACCAGTACTTACATTTCTAAAGCGGACTAGCTTGCGTTTGTAGCCATTTCCCGCTATAATGTCACACTCAGAGATGTAGAGGACACAGGTTCTGTTGGGCAGGAAGAAGTCCACCACGCCCAGCTCCTTCTCGAACACCACCTTCACTCCCGCACCTGTCCAGGTAACACACACTCCACATCTCACACCTGTCCAGGTAACACACACTCCACATCTCACACCTGTCCAGGTAACACACACTCCACATCTCACACCTGTCCAGGTAACACACACTCCACATCTCACACCTGTCCAGGTAACACACACTCCACATCTCACACCTGTCCAGGTAACACACACTCCACATCTCACACCTGTCCAGGTAACACACACTCTCCACATCTCACACCTGTCCAGGTAACACACACTCCACATCTCACACCTGTCCAGGTAACACACACTCCACATCTCACACCTGTCCAGGTAACACACACTCTACAGCTTACACCCACTTCGAGGATTGGAACAGAAGGTTGTGCCTTGACCACGCCCCGAACTAATTTGATTGGTCGCCCAACTGCTGCTGCTGCTTCTTCTTCTTTAGGGGGACTCTAGATCCTGCCAATCCAGCCTGTCACTGTATTCTACAGTTTGTCAATAAACGTGTTCTGTGAAAATTGTGTTCTGCTGCTGTATTAGTATTATTGATGTGATATTTGTATCCCTAATGGGTCTGGGTATCATCGGATAATGACACGGAAGGTGGACTGTTCACGCTGCTGCCGTCTGCTAGATGTTACCGGAGCATCCAGGCACAGACTACCAGACTCTAAAACCCCCAGCAGCAGCAGCAGCACCTCATTGATCATATTGATCACCTGACATGTACATTTATAACATTGATAATATTTAGATGATTCAACTACTTCTGGATACACATGCCATAGTCCCTATGCTATATTTAAATACTCTGGATACACATGCCATAGTCCCTATGCTATATTTAAATACTCTGGATACACATGCCATAGTCCCTATGCTATATTTAAATACTCTGGATACACATGCCATAGTCCCTATGCTATATTTAAATACTCTGGATACACATGCCATAGTCCCTATGCTATATTTAAATACTCTGGATACACATGCCATAGTCCCTATGCTATATTTAAATACTCTGGATACACATGCCATAGTCCCTATGCTATATTTAAATACTCTGGATACACATGCCATAGTCCCTATGCTATATTTAAATACTCTGGATACACATGCCATAGTCCCTATGCTATATTTAAATACTCTGGATACACATGCCATAGTCCCTATGCTATATTTAAATACTCTGGATACACATGCCATAGTCCCTATGCTATATTTAAATACTCTGGATACACATGCCATAGTCCCTATGCTATATTTAAATACTCTGGATACACATGCCATAGTCCCTATGCTATATTTAAATACTCTGGATACACATGCCATAGTCCCTATGCTATATTTAAATACTCTGGATACACATGCCATAGTCCCTATGCTATATTTAAATACTCTGGATACACATGCCATAGTCCCTACGCTATATTTAAATACTCTGGATACACATGCCATAGTCCCTACGCTATATTTAAATACTCTGGATACACATGCCATAGTCCCTATGCTATATTTAAATACTCTGGATACACATGCCATAGTCCCTATGCTATATTTAAATACTCTGGATACA
>PIJE02001967.1:77586-90822 GCA_002895965.2 Coryphaenoides rupestris | reverse complement strand
TGTACTCATCACAAACAAATATTTTACTTACATTTAATCTTGATAAATTCAGGCAATAGATGAGAGAGATGCGCTCAGAGGAAAGATCTTCCACCGTGTGACTTCATGGCCATAAACGCTCCAGACCTATAAACACTTTTTCCATTCAACAGTGTATACGATATATATTGCATATTGCGTATATAATAAGACCACTAAGTATATAAATGTACTATTTTTCTGTAAGAGAGTTACAAGTAACTGTGGGCTGGGTTAACCTTTTGGGCAGAAAGTGGTTCAGGGACATTAGGTTGTATGGTATTGAGTGGTGACCACCCATGTATTGTGTGGTACCTCCACAAGCCTCAGCAGGCTGACCCTCTCTGGCTCAGGACCCAGTGTCCTCTGCTGGGAAGGCATGTCCTCTGGCTCACTCTCGCTCAATTATAATGAGGTCTTCCATGTGCTTTGAAGCATCTTACATGGCAACTCATATTACAAGTTATTATATTACCAATAATATAAGAATAGTAAAGGTGTTTATAGACAATGTGATTGATGAATTAAATCATCTAATAATGTACAAAGCATCATCATTGTATACAAAATGCAATTTCTTTGTTATATTACCCTGTTGTTGATATGCCTACTTGTTTATATTACTTTTGATGTTTATTTGCTGCTTATGTGCCTTGCTGTTTATTTGACTATCGGCTCATATTTCTCATTCCAAACCTGTTCCTTTTACTGTAAAGTAGTAAATATTTGATTCTCTGGTTATTTGTATTTGACCTGTTGCACATTCCGCTGGGTATCGCCACTTTTTCATTTCACTGCATATCCTGTATGTGTATGTGGAGATTAAAGTTCTTGAATCTTGATTAATACATAATATACTTATTTGGACAATAAATTAAACATTCTTTTCTAGTTTTTCACTTTCAGGGGTAGCTGTTTATCGTTATTATTGTATTAACTTACAAAATGGTCCACGGACAACACCTGTTTGTCTCTATATTATTAAGCATAATGTAGGAAAGAAAGTTCACTACCACATTCTTTTTTTTCCAACATTTATTACAACTTTGGATCACAGTGGAATATTGGCTCACATAAAATATACATTTTATACAATATCTACATATTTCACATGATACCACTTGCCGAACTGCCATATATTATAATTTATAAATATATACATATATTACAAAGCCACTTTCAGCATATCAACACATCAGTAATTTCTAGCCAGTTGATTAAAAAATAACCTACGGTTCATTGTGTGAAAGAATACAATTAAATCCCTCATCACTAATCAAATGTACAAATCCAGACTGGTGATATGCAGTGTGTGCTGTATCTGATCATTATCATCTGAGTGAGCCCATTGGCTTGTGAGTCATTGAGAGAGAGAGAGAGAGAGTGAGAGAGAGTCACTGAGAGTCACTGAGAGTCAGTGGCAGCCGCAGCTCCCGGCCACCATGTCGTCATACTGCTTGAGCACCACGTTCTCGTCGTCGTCGAAGTACAGCAGGTTGATGGAGAACAGCTTGTCGGGCACGCAGCACGGCGTCTCGATGCCCCGCGTCAGCTTCAGGGCGTTGATGATGGACTGCACGGTGGCGTGGTTGCTGGGCCTCATGTTCTGGCCCAGCGGGAAGGGGCAGGAGCCCTTGCAGTGGTAGGCGTTGTAGCCGCGCGGCGACACGATCCAGCCCGACCAGCCGATCTCCTCAAAGTCCACGTAGAGTGGCAGCCGCTGGCAGGCCAGGGCGGTGTCAGGGTCTTCCTCGCCGTAGTCCAGGGAGCGAGCGCTGCGGGAGGCGGGAGGGCCGGCCATGGGCACCTGGGGAAGCAGGGGCGTGTTGTTGGGATCTGGGGAGGGGCAGGGGTGAGGACAAACAGTTAGGGTCTCGACAAATACAGAGTAGACATCAGAGACATGAAAGGAACTCGTCAGATGGTGGACATCCAGACGTAAAGAGAAGACAAGATGAAACCACAACCATAAACCTTTTTCCATCTTCTTTTATTGTTGTAATGACACCCGTTGATACACCATGGCCATCAAAGCTGAATTATGCACACACAATGTGTTTCTTTACCTATCAATGTTTATAATCAGGGAAGCCACATCTTTACTGAGCTATACTAGCCGCCAATACAAATGTACAAATCCTACAGCAGGAGAAGGAAAGTCAAACTAAACGATCTCTTTAGCTCCGTACGTCTCTTACCTTTTCCCTCCAGCGAAGCAGAGCGCCGGCCGTCGTCGGTGAAAACGACCAGCATGGGCTGCTTGCTCTGGTGGTGGTTGCGGGCCCGAGGCGAAGCGCATCATCTTGGTGTCCGCCTGACCGCCCCCAGGGTCTTCACCACCACCTGGAGACCCGGTTGTTGTCCTCATGGGCCATCCAGGAGCGTACCTTTATAGCAAAGACATGACATCAAAAACACTGTTAAAACATGTTGATCCAAGTAGGACGTTTGGGTTTTTTTCATATAGATTATTATTTTGCACACTTACAGCTTGAGTGATGGTGAACACTCCCAGCCGCTGGAGTGGATGGGGATGAGTCGGGAGGACAGCAGCTTCCTGTCCTGCGTGCTGTTCTTCCTGGAGACATCAAGCACCTGGTAGACGCTCACCTGCAAGGGGAAGGAACAAAAGAAGGGGAGACATTTATTATAATACATCCATCTCTTCGGCTGTACTTTGCAGCCGTTGTACAGTTGCTTCCAACCCTGTGATCCATTCAAATGTGTTACCTGGCAGAAATGCTGTCTGTTGAATATAACGGAGGGCTGGGGCCGCAGCTTGAAGAGATGCAGCTCAGCAGTCAGGACCTTCTCGGTTCTGGCCACGTTGGACAGATTGAACCTGTACTCCACGTGTTCACTGCGCACTACACAAAACACAACAAAGAAACACATGAGATGCACGTCCACCACCGTGTGTAGCCGGCATCTCCCAGTGCACACCACAGCGCCCACTGACGAACGAGATCATGACCAACGCAGCGTTTGCATTGTCCGCGAAACTTACGTTTGTCAAAGAAACTGCGAACGGTATTTCCTTCCAAAAGATCGGGGTCCTTGGTCACGCCCGTCCACGTCGGCCACCGTGTTGTACAAGTCAAGCATGTACTGCGGCGCTGTTTGTGGCCCCGGGCGTGAGGGGGGTCGTCCATCCGAACACCTCCAGGAGTCTCTTGATGGCCTCGGAGCGGACCTCTTTGGCCTCGAAGTGGTTCTCCAGGTAGTTGGCGGAGGGCCTCCCGGACGAGCTGCACACTAGAGAGGCCAGGCTGAGCACGAAAAGCAACATCTCGGACAGTATCCTTGGAGCGGTGCTGGTGGTGGTGGTGATGGTGGTGGTGCTGGTCGTGGTGGTGGGGCTGCTGCTGCTGCTGCTGCCGCTGCATCCGAAATCAGCCAGGACCTGGGAGTTGGAGTGAGTGCTGGGTCCCCTGCAAGCGCCACTTTATATATCAAATGCCCAGGCCCCGTTTATAGTGTCCCCCTGGCCTTTGGTAAACAGCAGTAAAGATGCTATTTGAGCGCAATTTATGTAAATCACCCATCAGCGAGTATAAAGGGGAGCTAATGGCGTGGTTAACAAGGTGTGAACCCGAGTGCAGATTGATTCAACAACAGACGTCTGGCATTAAAGCATCAAATCAACTCATTGTAACCGACACTTTGGACATTTTAGACAAGTAGAAGTAGTAACCAGGCTACTGTATCATTGTGAATATTTCGGATTTGTAAGTTTGACTAAATGGATGGAATAGGTAGTCTAGATGAGCTGTGGGCTGTGGAGGAAGTGTGTGCTGCTCGCCGTGGGAGGCTGAGTGCTGCTGAATGAGTCCATTAATTTAGGATAATCGGGACGTGTCCTGAGGGAATACCCATTATTGCCCTAATACAAGAGGGTGTCGCTGGCTACACGTCGAGCGACTTGCATCACTTCTTATCATAGGTGGACATTCACCGACGCACTGACTTTATAGAGATTAAAAAGCGACCTGACTGGCAACATTATTTTATTCATTATTAACATTATTTCTAAGCGTGTTTCTCAGACGGCTTTCCCGAACAAATCTATTGATGTAAACGAGTGGACCCACTTTCAATCAATGCATGTTTTTGATATAAGCCATCAACGATTAAAGCCCGGAACGTTGCTTGAAGGCGAAGACGCAGTGCTTTGATTTGTGTTTCAGTGTCATTTGTGATCTTTGATCTGTGAGCACGATGGCGCAATTCAAAACCTGGAGGTATCTGCCCTATAATATAATTGTCATCGGGGACATCAAACGTTTCTTCTCCACCTAACACCCTATAAGCAAGTCATAAACTTATCACGTGACCAAAGGATAACACAACTTGTTGTTTCACACGTTTATATAAAGACAACCAGCTCTGTAGTCTCAGACGCGTGTTTTTTAAAAGAGCGTCTGCCAACACGACATCTTGTGATTATCAGTGCATTGTCTTGTGCTGCACTATATGGGGAATGATACAGCATATATGTGTTACATGGTATTCCTAGAGGCTTTTTATATCTATTGCTTTCATTCATACCTACTCAATGTAACACCTTTATCTAAACTTACTGTGAAAGTCGTTTTCTATGAAAGCGTAGGCCTATGCTAAATTAAATAAATATAACTCTTTATCCATATTTATAGTATACGTTTTATTTACAAATTATATAGTTTACATATATTACATATAATACAATACTATTTTTTTTTATCGCAGTTTGAAAGGCCTACGTGAAGTATCAAAATTATCTCGACAGTTAAAGTATCAAAAATAGGCATAACTAAAACCGCTCATTAAACAAACGACAAGTCCTCCAGCGCTCGGCAGTTTCGGACGCGCTCCGCTGGAGGGCGCTAGATTCAGTCCGGCAGTGGCACGAGGTGATGGCGTGAACGGTGCGGATCTGTCCATGCTGGTTCCAGGAAAGTGTGACTCTCACTAGCTTTGTGGGCGCACAAGAGGTTTGTGATCTCTCTGCCCAAAGATGACACATTTCTGGATCAGAGGGGCTCTGCGATGACAAACAATGATTGAATACACTTGAATACACACATAGCACTGTTCAAAAAACACATCATAACCTTCCATTCATGTCGCCCCCTTTTCACACATATTGGCCTATAATTACAGGGAAAGGATAACCTTTCAACCGTATCTATTTCTTCCACGATTAGGGTTAAAGTGTGAAAAAAAGGCTGCGGTTGTTGCCGACGCTCTGTGTCTCTGGGGTGCAGCTCAGCGCCAACTCCATCATTTGACATTTGGAGCTAATGAGGATTTGGATAAGAAGACAGACAAAAATAACAGGGATATCTGGGGTGCAGGCAATATGGAGGAAAGGTAAACCATTGTTTAAATACTGCCACATGAAATGATACAGATGGTGAAGATCTGCAGTAAAACAGATCCCCTTTAATCAAAATGTCTATTGTTTGTCTAATGCTGATTTTTAACTTGTTTGACTGTGTAAACAACACTTTTTGACAACTATGATGAGGAACAATGGAGATAGATTGTATTTTATTAGGCTTACAGTCCTCCCACAAACCTACACATTAGCTATACATATTTTTCAACACTAGTGTGCTTTGCAAGAATGTGGTGCAGCGGAATGAATTAACTGAATCAAAATAGCTTCACAACTATAGAAATCTATGAAGATACACATTGGTGTTTGGGGTTGGAGAGGATCATTTTAAAGCCCTGCTAACACACTGTTGTTAGTAGTGGGGGAGGTGGGTCTGTGAGTAGGCTGAAAGGGGGTGTTGACGCTGGGGCCAGCTGTGTTCGTGCTTACCTGAGAAGGCATCGGTTTCCTGTGGTGCAACCTCCCAAACATCTGCCCACATCTATTTCCTGTGGAAAGAAATTAGCAAAACACAAGAGAGAGCTGTCAGCTCACAGCTAGCCCACAAATATTGACCGGCTCTGAGTGCTGGGTTGGGGAGAGAGGGTGGAGGGCAGGAGGGCAGGCTGTTTAACATGGCAACTGCTTTGATTTGTCACCTGCATGGGGCCGTTTGCATTTGCTCTCTCTTCGCACCTCTGGTGTGAAGGCTAGCAGACAGCTGTGATGCAAAGCTAGCCAACTACTGGTCTCATTTAAGAGTTTATTTATAAACACAACCTGACATCTGCTTTTACAGAATGCCACGCTGGCTGATATGACCGTGACTATCGTGTGGTGGAGGATTGTGAAATGGAACCTTATTGGGGCGTTTTTCCAATAAACCAACAATAAACCTCACCAAATAGTTAGAAGTAATTGGCTGTAGTTACTCTACTTTTAATGGCTTCCTTCTGACGAGTGAAAATAAAAATGAAACTTTTTCAGGTTTGCTTGTGTGTGTTCATTGTTAAAGTTAAAGACATGGCGTTTTCCAAATGATAATTCCGGCCAGACCAATCTATTGCGTTATGTGTATTGGCATAGCAAGATCAATGGAGGGTACGTGCGATATCCTGAAGCCCTTAACACATGGGTGTGTGCGGTGCCGGCCACTAGCCAGCCTGGGGGGCGGGGGGCTGAGTACTCTCCTCTAGACCTCCTGATGAGTCTGAGGATTAAAGATATGCAATTACTCTGTCTGCCACGTCTTTGTCGGCAGCTTCCTGTACAATAGGGCAGTCAAAGGAGAAATGTGGATTGTACTGACTACCCTAATGAAAAGCAGATATTAAACTGTCTCTAATGAGGGGCCGTTGCAAACTGCACATGTACGGTATGAAGACCTTTGAAAACAAACACATCCATAGTTCTTGCTTGTGCCAACCTTTAGTTTCTCCTCTTTGATTCCATCCGCTTGGTCCACTATTTCATAGTAGTATTCAACGTATGGGACTCTGTAACAGTACTCCTTCAGGTCACAGGTCACCACGGTCTGGATGAGGTCCACTTTGTTGGGAGTCTCCACTAAAGCAGAGCCAAACTTGTTGTGGGGACACAGGAGAATCCATCTGAGAAGGAGACAGGAATTTGTTGATTTTGTTAGTACTTACAATAAACAGCTTTATTTGACTTGAAGGGTTTTAAACAGTATATAACCGTGTAACAGTTGAAGCCTACATAGTATGCCTTACTGTTGACATTAAGTGTGAGTGGGTATCAATGCATTACGTGGGGTTTTCTCAAATTATTACAAATGTTCACAAATGTTCCCCTGTAGCCTATTACAAAACATGGCACCATTCAAACAATGCGATTGTTGCATTTTGTGTTTATGAATATGCACTTTTCTGTGACGTTCTTCTTGTATTATATGTGTTACTTGAGTAGTGGTACAGCTGCCACTGACTGCCACTTTTTTTTTGCCAGAATAATGTGCATGCAGGTGTGTCTGTGTCCATACACACCTACGGGGCCCTTGGACTTGGAGCATGCTCCCACGTCCACCACGGTCTCGTACGGCGTCTCAAAGTAATAGGTCCTGAGCGCAGGGGTTCGGACGCACTGGGTGATCCTCGTCTCGCAGTGG
This sequence comes from Coryphaenoides rupestris, assembly GCA_002895965.2. NCBI lineage: Eukaryota > Metazoa > Chordata > Actinopteri > Gadiformes > Macrouridae > Coryphaenoides > Coryphaenoides rupestris. Next base: position 83,317 of record PIJE02001967.1, on the reverse strand, counting down.
CACTCCTCGATCACATGCACCTCCCGCGGCCCTTCGAACAGCAGCACCCGGTCCACCCTCACCCCGGTGGGCTCGCACGCCTGGCCCTCCCCGCCACACGGGGATGCCGTGTGGCTCTCGGATGGCTGCGGGTTCTGCGGGGACACCGGACGGCGTCCTCCCGTCTTTATAATCAGACGACATATTGTTAAGACACGTTGGCAACTTGAGGAGACAACTTGAAAGCACTACGTTATTGTGGTTCCTGTTCGGTGATGAACTATGTATGTATATGTGCCACACTCTCTTGGAAAGCACAAACAATGTATATATATATATATACATATATATACATCTAATATATGTAACTTATATTTAAACACGTGTAATTTAATTAAATATCAACAAACGAATTGCCGTCGTTTTTATGCGTTGGCGAACAATGATGAAGTAACAGTGCCCCCTTGTGGCCGTTTCTAAAACTGCAGGGCTGACTCACCTTTTTGTTCCTGAGAAATTCCAGCATCGAGGAGTACTTGAGGTACTCCTGCTGCGGGGCGTCGTTTGATATCCTGGCCGCGCCCCCACAGTGGGAACGACACGTCCCCACGTCCACGCTGACAGGACTCCCAGAGATGTCTGCCAACCACAACATACACCAACATACAGCACTTGTAAGAACACATTCCCATCTCCTCTAATCTATCAATGCAGCGCAGGAAAAAAAATACAAAATAAAAAACTTCAGTGTTTTGAACTGGGTTGCACTCGTACCTTGGCCAATGTAGACAAAGTGGCTCTGTCTCCTGCAGCATGCTCTCAAGGCAAACAGGTTTCTCTGCTCCACATGTTTGCTCCACACTTCAGCCACTGAAGAGAACAACACAACCTACTTAACTCAATTCAGTGCAAACAGACAGCTGCTGAGGAACAACATAATATTTGCTTTTTCGTCTTTTTATTTACTTGGCGAAAGTGAAATTAATGTATTAAATGAGGGACAGGATTAGTTTACCTTCATTTAAATGTAAACACATTTGCATTCATTGATTAATATGTAACTATTGTATTGTATTGTAAGTATTTTATTCAAATGCCATTGCTATTTAATTATTTTATTATATGTGTGTGGGACAATCTTACATCTAAAAATAAATGCAGAAATAGCAATGACATTTGAATAAAATACTTACATTTTCCTCTTCCGGTATGCCAATTCTCTCTCCCCCACCTCTCTTCTCTTACTTCCCCCCCACCCCTTAAATCTTAAATCTTTCCCCAACACTTAGATTCATAATAAAAAGGTTACAAAGTATGTTGGCTTATTCAAATAATGAACACCAATTTGCAAATGGACGCCGGCCTACAGGCCTACACAACACACAGCAACACAGTACTCACCAATGAGGTAGAGGACAGTCAGAAAGAGCAGACTTGACCCGTGTATATCCATAGCTGTAGTCCTCCTGCTCACCAGATCCCTAGTCTCCCCTGTGCTTATCGGATGGCCTCTGATATTTATACAGAAGCTCACTGCTGCTGCTACTTCTGCCGCCGTCTCGAATGCCACAGGCAGAGAACAACGTCTCCCTAAATTAGTGTGAGGAACTCTTTCTGAAGTAGAATAAGAAGAAGACGGAGAAAAGAGAGCTAATCAAATTTCCATTCCCAGTGCCTTGGGGAGTTCCTTGCAGACGGGGGGCCACATCAAAGACTGGAGATCCCAACGTTTTTGAGCTTTCACCTCTTGTTCCTCCGGTGCTCTGGTGAGATGCGCTGGCTGTGGTGTGTCAGCCTTTCCTCTCGCCTGGCCTTAATGAAGAGCTTAAGTAGGGCTTGAGCCTTTAAGCGGCGTCATTCAAAGGCATTAATCATCTTTTATCTCGGGGGGGGGTAGGTGTTTTAGCACCTCCGACTTAAAACAAAACCCCCAGCCTAAACACACAACAGGATCAGTGTGGGGGCCGTGAAGCGCCCTTTTTGGAGGGGCCCCCAAGCACCTTTGTGTTTATTCAACGTGGGGCCAAATGGCCGGCCCTTGAAAAGCCCACAGGTTCTATTTCTCCTTTAAGGGAGAGACTGTAGTCAAGAGATAAGTACATGTTGGTGTACAACCAGGCGGCTGTCAGTTACTATTAACTTATCTTATCTTTGTTCATTTATCATATTTGTTTCTTTTCTCTTGGGTGGAGTGGAATTTGTCAGCCAAACACCTAAAACACCACTCGTGGAATACAAAAGTAAAACTAACACCAAATACTTCATATAGGTATTATCTTGCCACTGAAATAATTTGACCAAGGCAAACTATCAGCGAAACACGTGCTGCTTTATTAATCACATGACACATGACACTTTCAAATGTAATTGGGTTTGAGAAACAAATGCCCTAGAATCCTGATACCTCACCAGAGCAACATCTCTAGTGGCAGCCATCAGCACTTTGATGTGCTAATGTGATCCTCTCATTTCAGCCCCGGATCAACAGACCATCGTTAAGATAGCCATCAGCACACAGACACTCTGATTAAGGCGATACCCTAACAGGAGGAGTATCAATTGCTGTTCCCGTTAATCATTTTGGAGAATAAGATTGATATGCCAACGTTGTCACCATGATACACTGATGCTCTGATTCAACAAGAAACACGTTGGTCATTCAATGATCAACTGCAAATTAGCTGTCAATCTTTTTTCATCATCTATCAAGCAAGGTCAGAAATCCACTGTAATTCCAGATGTTTTTGTCTCCTTTGTTCATTTTTAGAGACAGAATTTGAGGCCATTAGGATTTGCCCTCTTTGTAACCTGTTCTTCCACACAACTCACATCAATGCCAAACCATAAATAGCCAAGCGTATCTTTTTAATTAAATGTGTCTGTGTATTTCCAACAATGTGAATACATCCATAGCGGTCAAACGTCCTATGTGGGCTACATTCACATCACACATCACCTGCACATGACGCAGAGCTTATCACAACTGAACCTTCTGATATCCAGTCCTTACGATAAACCCTGTTTTTTAGGGCAAAGATGGGACGTGTGTAAAGTGTGACAGATAGACAGGCGTGTACTGTCTACTCAAGTGTCTATGGTCCTTTAAAACCGTCTGGAGGCCAGATCTGACCTCTGGGCCAGAGTCTGGGTCACAGGGTAATAATGCTTATGTCTGGGTCCCAGGCCATAATGCAGCCTCGCCCATCCCTGACACTTTAACGTGCTGATCTATGATAAGATAAATTTATTCATCTAAATTAAATTGTGCCAGAGGTTGCATAGCAATAGAACAATAAACAATAGACAAAATAAAGCGTAAGAAGATATTCAGTCAGCAGCAAACAAGTTGGCACAGTACATGGAAAGCAAGGCTTAGGAACTTGTTATGATGGGAACATGAATATGAAAACATGCTGACAGAAATATAAATAACCCACATTTAAATAAACACACTGAAGTTGCATGCTTTTTCTTCAACCTGAAATTACCTTTACTGCAATTTGCTCCTTTCTTAATATATGTGTGCGTTCCCCTCATCTGGGTAAACTCTCTAAATTCCAAGTAAAATGAAACATTGAAGTACAATAATAATGCAGCAATTATGTGACGCATCCACCCCCACACACAAGGTAACAAGCGATTTCACCCCCCCTTGAAGCACTTATGCTGACCTATGCTTGTGACCTTCCTCGGTAAAAGTGTGGTGTCGGCCCATGATCAGGACAGACCTCCCCACCAGACCCATTATATCACATGCAGCATGTTGCATTGTAATGCAGGGCTAATCCCATCTGCTCCTGTTTAAGACTCCCAGGCCACGGCAATGCCGTCCTATTGTCTGCCGGTGTGGGAGGAGTCCCATCCACAAGGGATTACAGAGTTTTGATGCGGTGGAACGTGTTGGTTGGATTATATCCGCCATTTCACCAATTGGTAGAGAGAATAAGGTCAGGCCGATAGAGAGGGGAAAAAGAGAGAGGGAGAGAGAGAACAGGTAAACAGAAGGGAGCTGCATACGATCAGGTAACTGAAGGAAAGACTGTAGGCTTTGTGCCACTACAAATGCTCTCCAGGGGACAGTGGCATGCTGTACCACAGTTGCAAATTTTATTTGTGCACAGTCCTTGACATTTGTCCTTCCTTTTAAGTCAGCAAGGATTTAGTCCTCAAAGAAAAACCTGCCTTTTCCAAGTTATCTCTTGCGGCGACCCAGATTTGAGAATGTATTTGAATGGAAGTCATGTCTACGCTGAGAAGAACAAGAAGAGTACAAAAGGAAAGATGCTATGTGAGTACCAACATTTGTGAAGATACTGAGACCCAAACTAAATTATTGCGTCTATAACTTCACTGTGTCTAGACGACACAGTGATAGCACCATAATCGTCATTGCAATTGAGTATTGGGGAGTTTATGATGATGGTATTAAGGCTTAGCATGCCACATATGCATCCCAATGCATATGTGGCATCACCTCCTACCCAACTTGAGCCGGTCACAATGTAACTACCCCAGACGTATTACTACAAACTCTCACTCTCTCGTCCTCCTACACCCCAGGGAGAGCAGCTCAGCACAGGGCCACCTCCCGTCTGAGTGAGGCCTTCCCGCCGGCCTTCGCAAAAGCGGAAAACCAAGGTAAGAAGTCAGTGCCCAGAGAAGAGGACAAAGAGAACTGGTCCAAGTCGTTGTCGGACACGTCGGGGGTCCAGGAAGAGGGGAAGCAGAGGAGCGTGTTTGAGAAGGCTGTCTACGACCTGAAGCACTCGGAGAGGGTGGTGGACGAGCTGACCTTCGGGCGCAGGGTAGCCCTCTATGAACTGCAGGGCGTGATCGGTTCTGGAAATTTCTCCCAGGTCCGACTGGGGATACACGACCTGACCAACGGTGAGAGATCATCTGATGCACATTATGTTTTTGAAGGGGGCCTATTATACCACCAGGTGTGAGTGTGATTTGACATTACAAGCTGTTTCTAAATTGTCATGTGACTTACATTGTCATTGTGATAGAGACAAATGATCACAAGTGCGCATATCCACCTAGATGCATGCTGACTTGATCAGTTCACCAGTTGGTACAGTCCACTGGGTAGGCTGGGCTGGTCGACTGATCATCGTACATCCAGGTGGATACTCCCACTTCTGATGTCACTGTTCCAATGACAATTTTAAACACATGACAATTTTGAAATGGCTTGTAATGACTAATCACAGTCACACCTGGTGGTTTAATAGGACCCCTTTAATAAGATTAATCACTCTCCCCTCTGGACTAGATTACCCACAACCCTCTTAAATATCCATGCAAATGTATGAATAGCTAAGTAGGGGAAAACAAGAAAGATAGATGGTAAGAAACAAGCCTTTGTAAAAAAATTCAGATGATTACATCTGTGTAATGCATTCTCATTGCCAACATTGTTTTTTCCTCCATGGGTTCTGATGGACAGAGAGGGTGGCAGTGAAGATCCTGGACAAGGCCCGCTTTGACAAACAGTCCCAGGTACCGCTGGCCTCCGAGGTCTCCTGCATGCAGAAGCTGTCGCATCCCAATGTGGTGCGTCTGTATGAGGTGGTGGAGACCTTCAAGAGACTCTACCTGGTGATGGAGTACGCCAGCGGAGGACAGCTTTTCTCCCACATCTGCGCCAGGGGGTGCCTGTCAGACCTGGAGAGCAAGCTCATTTTTGCCCAGGTGTTGTCTGCAGTCAAACACATGGTAAATCCCCACATTATGGTCACTACACATA
>PIJE02001967.1:52943-76718 GCA_002895965.2 Coryphaenoides rupestris | reverse complement strand
TGTGGTTATAGGGGACAGGGAAATAGAACAGGTTAGCTCATACAAGTATCTGGGGATACAAATGGACAACTTGTTAAAATGGAACGTCCATGTAGACTACCTGTGTGCCAAACTAGCCCAAAGACTACACTTTCTTCGAAGGCTCAGACTGTTCGGAGTAAGCCCAAAGATCATGTCAACATTCTATAATGCTGTGCTAGAAAGTCTCATCAGATACTGCATGGCCGCATGGTTTGGGACTCTGACTGTACAGCTCAAATCTAGAATAGAAAAAGTAGTTAAAACAGCTATGAAGGTGATTGGCAAGAAAGAGCATCTGTCCCTTCAGTCGATATTCGAAAACAAGGTAAGAAACCAGGCTGAGTTCTGAAGGACCCCTCACATATTCTATTTTCAGAATATGAGCTACTACCCTCAGGAAGACGCTATCGAGCCAGTAGATACAAAAATAACCGTTACAAACTCTCCTTCCTCCCAACGTCCATAGCACTACTTAACAAACAACCAGCTCTACCTCAAGGGAGGAAATAGTTTTCTTATTCTTTTTATACTTTTATATTTGTATATTTCATATTTTATATCCTTTTTATTTTTATTTTTATGGGCGCAGGCGCTCTTTCCTCTTCTTCAATGTGAAAAACTGTGCGATGTCATCTCTTTATGAGACATTTTATTTATTTATTTTATTCTCTGAAATAGCATGGAGTGATTGAACTTGCTAAATAGGGATGTGCAATACGGTTGTCTACTGTCTTGAAACTCAACCTTCGCTCGGAGAGAGACCATATTATCCCTGTACTGTATTTTGTGTACTGTGTACTGTGTACTGTGTCTGTATTGTGTTCTGTGTACTGTGTTTGTATGTCAAATTGTACTCTGTGATGCAGCTGTGTACTACTGCCCAAGACAAATTTCCCTCTGTGGGACAATAAAGTTTATCTTATCTTATCTTATCTTATCTTCTCCATCAACACCAAATGTAAAAAATAGATTTTCGTTGGTGAACCTGATATATACAAAACAAATCAATGTATTCAATGCACAGGTTTGATATTGGATGGCTCACAGATTAAACATATTAAGTCCTCACAGTGGAAAGTGTTGTTCCTTGTGACGTTTCACAGCACAGTATATGCAGAGTTGAAGTTTATATTGTCTCTATTAGAAGTGTCTTTTAATAGAGAGAATGGGTTATGTGGTATCTGGAATCACAGCATGCTTCACACTTCAGTATGAAGCATTGACCACGGGAACCCGTCCATGGGGATGTCCGTCCATCGTCTACAAAGTCATCAGTCGTTTTCAAATGATAGGTCAGGACCCATACGTGGGTCACGGGACGGCCACAAACAAGATATACATACTGTCTTGTCCTGGGCCAAAAGACTCACCAGGTGAGTCACGGCATGAGAAAGGTTGTGATCCTGAGGTCTACATGGCGGCTGTAGCTCAGGAGGTAAGAGCGATTGTCTGGCAACCGGAAAGTTGTAGGTTCGATCGCCAGGCTCCACCTAGCTAAGTGTTGAGGTGTCCCTGGTTGGTTGCATGGTTGACACCACCATCGGTGTATGAATGGGTGAATGTGAGGCAACTGTAAAGTTCTTTGGATTAAAGTGCTATATAAATACAATCCATTTACATGACCACGCAGATCACCGAGGGCCGCTGGCCACCGATGACGCAATGCTGCCTCCATCTGCACAGTGGCACGGTAGGGCCCGGCCCGTCATAGCCCAGGGCCTCCACAGACTTCCTTTGTATCCCCAGATACTTGTATGAGCTAACCTGTTCTATTTCCCTGTCCCCTATAACCACAGGGTTTTGTACCCTGACCTCCTTGGGATCAAAGATAATTTCTTTTGTTTTGTTAGTGTTAAGGATCAGATGGTTTCTGTCACACCAGGCCTGAAAGGTAGCGATCTCACTATGGTACACCGAGGGGCAGTCGTCACAGAAGATATTTATGCATCTTAGTGGGGGTGCATTTTTCAGTGTCTGGTGTTGGGAAAAAGTTTTTGTCTCCTGTTGTTCAAAACAACTTTTACCAAACTATATAGTGGCTTTGTTGTTTCATTTTGATCATATAATGACTTAATGGTTTTGTTTGTTGTTGATGCCAGCAGCCTAGCCTAGACAATGATTAACACTTATTTTTGTTCAGTAAAACTGAAACCGAATGCAAATCTTTAAAGATAAGATAAGTATTTAGAATGCAAATCATATCTTTATTTCACATAATTAATCGACAATGAATTATTATAACGGGGGTGATGTGGTAATAATGAGAGGACCAAAACGCAGGCAGTGGGATGAACTTAAAGTATTTATTTACAAAAACTAATACTACTGACATCCAATCTGGGCAAGGAAAAATTAAGCTTACAATAACTGGCAACATGAACATGAACAGACAGAGAACTACAGAGAATGATGAGGAACTGACAGGGAACACAGGATTGGGGCAGGTATAAATTAGGAGACACTAACAAAGGAAGTGGAGACAGGTGCAGACAATCAAGGGCAGGGAAACAACACCGGAATAAGCAAACTACAAAATAAAACATGAAACAAAATAGAACAGATACAAACTGAAAACACATAGGGAACAGACTATTAGATAAAACATGAAACAATAACAGATGTAAACTAAAACATACTGGGATACAACACAGGAGCAGACCATAAGACAAAACATGACACAATACCTAAACGGAATGTAAACTAAGACAAACTGGGCACAACACAAGGAAGGAGGTAAACTATGACAGGTGGGGGCGGAGACAAAAACACAACAGAGACACGTGGCGTACAACAAACAACACATCGGAGACCATACACAAAATGTCCAGCAGGATGTTCTCAGAACACAGGAAAAAAAACTAGGAGGGGAACAGAGACAAATTGTGACAATTATATGACAAGACTCTAATTTCCCTTTCTCGTGCACTTTTTCATGCAAAATTAATACAAGTCTCAAACTTTTGAAATAGACTACTTGACTTTATTCTTAACTGTTGTTTTTGCGTACTTGCATGGCTTTTTGGCAACATACTAAAAACATTATGTAGGCTACACAGCAATGGTTACTGTATTATGAATTCATTTGATGAAACAGTCCATCCAGAGCAGCACAGCCTATTTTCTCAGAGCACTTTCTACAATATTTATTAGTCTATTTAAAGTTTCATCCAAACATAATTACAAATGAAAAAGGCAGAGCTAGCTGTCTGATGGAATTTTGCGCTGAGTTGAATAATTGTGTATAAGTTAGTGCTGTGTATGTCGGCATTAGTATTGAATAATTGTGTATAAGCTCGTGCTGTGTATGTCGGCATTGGCTTGCATTGTGTTTGAAGCATCACATCGGAGGAGTCACCAGCTGGTTTCAATCTTCCATTAATGCACTGAGCGCTGGCTTATGCCTTCCCTTCTCACACACGTCTCATCGTATTTCCTGTCATCGAGATTCCTTTCAGTTCCTTCCAAGTTCAATGTCGGCCTTTTCATTGGCTGACGCTCGCTCCATTCGCCCAGTAATAAAAGCAAAGCAACGACATGCATCTCTTCTCCAGGGTACAGGCCAGACAGCCATCTGGTTGTGAGTCCCAGCGTGTTGGAGCATGGGGACGCACAACCCCCTGCTTGTTGGGACACAACAATGGCATGATAAATGAGGCCTTGTACCCGGCATTATATTTCAAGCTGATCGTCTACTCTTTGACCAGTTCATTCCAGTCCGTTCAACAGTAAACAGTAACGTGAGATGTCCGTGTTAACGTATGTAGAAGTAGAGTTTGTTAGAGAGCTGCCAGTGTATGAAGCCTGTCCCAGTAAGTCTATGGAAACAAGTTAGCTATTATGCTCAATCGGCATGAGTCATGCTGATTGAGCAACAACTGGAATGAGTTCATTTGTCCTGATTTCCTCAATTCCTCAAAAGCAGCATACGACAACCGTATGAGATGATGCGTTCAGGTTGCAGTCATTCATCTCATGGAATCCAGGTCAAGCGATTATTCATCACCAGAGATGTTATCAATGTGCTGCTGCAGTTCCTACAAATGCCTGGGAAGATATGAAAAGTAAAATAGATTTTGATACACACAAATGCACTTCTGCACACACACATACTCACACACACATACTTCACACACAGACTCAAGCACACACACACACACACACACACACACACACACACACACACACAAACACACACACCATTACAATTGCACACTACATGCACATGTAGGCATTTGCATACACACATGCCCGCACATGCACACACATGGGAACTTTTTTCCACACACTAATCTCATCGTAGGCGACATCACCCTGGATAATGTTATGGTACATGTTTTCTTCGTAATTAGGTTATGTAATCTATTCAAACTATATAAATAGCTGTGTCATAACATCTGCAAATTGCTGGCCTTATACGTGGCCCCTGACGTGAGCCCAATGTTGTGAAACACTGCGATCTCTATCTTATCCAGATAGATCATTAGAAAAGATTCTTTTTCCATTTCACGGATGATCACTTTGAAAAGGGATTCTTTTAGGGAAAGTTGCTTTAAAGATCTACACGTTGATTCGGCCTCCGCTGTCACGCCGTCTGTGAGAGCAGAAGATGCTGCAATGCAATGAAATGTAATCTTTGTTTGAGTGTTTGTTGTGAAAGTGTAAGCAGTTGCCACAGAAAAAGATGGAGAGGGGGCAACAGGGCACATCATAAAAAACCCTGCGGGAGCCAGAGAGGCACAGTAACGTGTGGGCGAGAGAGATGGAACCAGTGGTGGAACATATACGTACTGTAAGTACTGTACTTAAGTACAAATTGGAGTATTTCTATTTTCTACTCCTTTATACTTCTACTCCCCTACATCTGATAGGCAAACATTGTACTTTTTACTCCACTACATTTATTTGACTCGTTACTACAGATTTAAATTAACAATACAAAATTACAAAATTATGATATTATTCTATCAACAAGGCTTTATTGTTTCACATTTACCAGCTGCAACATTCAAGTGATGAACACATTAATTCATCGATAATTATAATCCAATAATATAATTAGTTTTTTCTGAAATGGCCCATTCTGCATAATGAGTTACTTTTGCTTCTTTAAGGATACAGTATTTTGATGGCAATACTTTTGTACTTTTAATTAAGTAACATTTTATGAATACTTCTTCCACCACTGTGGACACACCGTTGAGCAAACATACAAACAAACTGCTGTCTCACATTGTCGCATCTCACAAGTCGTTATCCACGACATTCCTGTTGACTCCTATCTCACAGCATGACTCTGCTGGCAAACGGTGTGTTTCACCAAGGTTGTCCAAAGTCTATTTCCCACGAATCTCTATGGATACTAGTTGCAACATATAATAATTAGCCCTAATTGGGCACTTTAGAGTTTCGATTGTCGTATATAAACAAGACTATCAATCATAGAATAAGTCATATCTTTTATGGCTTGTCTAGCTTGGATTTAAATTTCTTGTTTCAATTTATTGTAGATTCCAAAACTCTTTCCAAAACACTTTCTTAAATGGAGATGACGTCAGTCAGGGCAAATGTGTTTCTGTGTCTGCACCATATAGATGAAGAAGATAAGAAATGCAAATGTATTTATTTACACAAATCATTAACACCAACTTTGCGGAAGGGTTGTTCAAGAAACAAAAACGACTACAGCAGCAACATTGAAAAAACCCCAACATTCATTATTATTTGTAGATAGTGCTTCATACTACACAAGATCTAGTCATAGTAGACAATGTTTGCAACTGTTTAACATGGATATACTGTATATCTTTTTTTTCAAGCGGCAAACCAAAGTTATATATGGTCAATATCCAGCCGGTAAAGTCCCATGAGCAGGTGATTTTGCAACAACAGGCGAAGGTGAATGGTCCCTTACTAGAGTGAATGGCCCCAGCATCTCTTTGGCACTCGTTGGTGGAACCTCTGTGTTAAAGCAACACACACAATGCCATGGGTTTAGACAGCAGTTTGTGCTTTCTAACACACATTATGGCTGAAATAAAGTCCCTCTCTGACCTTATTGCAATAGCGGGGCATCCTGTCCAACCACTGCATAAGCTGCTGCACCCATCGGTCTCGAGGGTTTCCACACAACTCCCGACCCTTCCTGAGGGTGAACCTAAAACACATGGAATCAAAGAAAACAATTTAGATTTAGTTGCTTTGATGATCTGTAGTGTCATAGCTCCAGTTTGTGCCTTTCAATTGCGTCCATCAATGTTGTTTGCACTTACACTGTCGCGGGTATGTTGCATCCGCCGCCAATTCCTTGGGTCCTGTATCTAACCACCATGTTCTTTACTTTTGTCTTCATTTCCTTGCTATACTTCAAACAGCAGTCGTCGTACGACCCTGAAGAAGAGAATAAGACACTCAGTGACTTATTCAACCCTTATAGCACAAGTCCTTGACTATTTCTGTCTTTAAACATTTATCGCATATGAAGGTAACGTAGCTAGTGCAGGCCTGAGGCAGGTCCCTTACCTTGCGCCATGATGAGATTCAGGAAGGCCAGAAGGAAGAAGAAGGAGATCACCTGGAACCTCATGGCTCTGCTTGTGATGGTTATCCTTGGCAACACACTGAAAAAGAGAAAGAGAAAAGAAAGTTCAGGAATGAAAAGGTGTGCAATCCATAAACCTTATCACTTCTAGATTATATTCCTGCTGCCATATACTGTACGCCCACACTGCATGAACCTTGGACAAATATTTCCCAGTCCTTTTATATGGTCTTTATGTCAGGAAGAAAGAGCTTGTTAAACATACATGGTAAATACAGGATATCTAACTGATTTAAATTTAGTGGGGGGTAATTTTAAGTTTTCATCATTGACTTGCAATTCATATTTTAAATGTTTAAATATGTTTTAGACAACATGAATAACAAATCATCATATAATGCTCTCTGGTCAATAATAAAAAAAAAGTGCGCACAATTACTCATTCATCCATATGATGAATGAGATTTTAATGAGGAAAATTACAAAAACCTGTTAAAATATCAGTTATCAGTTATCAGTTATAAATCAGGTCAGATCACATACCTTTTATTTTCACGGAGGCTTGTTGAACAGCCAGCACCTCTTCCCAGCTCTCTCCTTATCCTTGTGCAGGTGAGCCTCTTATAAAGGCAGTGCATTGAGAGCTGTGCCAAGCGGTGCTCGTGTTTGAACATGTCGCCTACACTATGTGCCTTTTGTTGTCTTTCATTTTTGTTCCTTTCACTTTTAGTTGCAAATCAATGATGATTGACGTTCAACATTTAGTTTTTACGGGAAGCCATAACCGAGTTCATGCTTGAGGATAAACGCCCACAGCGGGGAAAGTACCCAAGTAAGCTACTTCACAGTGAAGGTTCTTCCTCGTGCTGCCTATTGGAAGATGAATTCCCCCAAGATATGATCTTTATCGAACCATAAACATGAATTACCACTTTAACAACTCTTCTGTCCAAGGCATTTTTTCTTCCCATTGTATACACATGGGTATATGATGTACTACTACTACTACCATTACTACTATATTATACTTACTACTACTAGTAGCAGCAGTAAAATTACCTGTTTGGTGGCCATTTTACGAATATAAACCATAGAGGTATTCTCCGGCATTGGAAATCTGATACTGATTTGCCAAGCCTTCTGAACTACACATATAGGTCCTATATGTGTAGTTCACAGCGTAATGGACCATGACCGCTGTGTTGATACTCACAACAACTCTGCCAATGAGGCATTTCACTGAGCTCTCCTTTCTGTGTCTGCAGCAGTGGAGGCTGGTGATGAAAAACATTTGGGGGGGCGCAAAAAGTAAATAAATAAAAAACACCACTGTAATGTTGCCTAAACCCTCATGGTAATTTCCAATACCCCACAATTACAAAAAAGAATTGCTGAAGTATGAATAGTTAACACTGATGAGAGCTACCTATTTCCATATTAATAGATTACAATTACAGACTTTCTCCACAATAATATTTAACACTTAAGTCACTTTACTTCTAACTTCATGTGGCCACAAGCTTGCTGCAGAAGCCAGTCATTTGTCCAGCTCTAATCCTTTTGCCATTTTTGCTTCGGGGGTTTCCTTACTGAGTGAATGACCCGGAAGTACCAAAGTGGCAGCCATGATACAGTAAGTCAGTTTGAATTATTTAAAAGGAAAGGTGCTTCACTGCTTCCTTTCATACCTCCTTTAGCATAGGATACACTTGACCTTGTGGCATCCCACAATTCCTTGCAGCAGGAACATTTAATTGAGGCACCATTCGGCTGTTCACGGAAACAACCGATCATCATGTAAACAATACCACAGCCGATCATCATGTAAACAATAACACTAATTGGGATTCATGTATGAGCGAACAGGAGGATGAGTGTGAGCAACCTTTCTCAATGTAAGCATTTGTTTAACTTTTTGGACTGTTATAAATACTCACTGGCATTAAGTCCTCCACCTGCCCCCTCGACCCCATCCCCTCCACCCTTGTTAAAACCTGTCTCTCTTCTCTTGCCCCACTCATCACTGACAACATCAACTCCTCCCTCACTTCTGGCATTGTTCCCTCTCCTTTCAAGCTTGCTGCTATCACACCCATCCTCAAAAAGCCTGGCCTGGACCCTGACAACCCCAACAACTTCAGACCCATCTCCAACCTTCCATTTCTCTCAAAAAGCCTGGAACGCACCGTCGCAACACAACTCAAACAATACCTCCACACCAACAAAATGTATTAAATATTCCAATCCGGCTTCCGAACACACCACAGTACTGAAACCGCTCTGCTCAAAGTCACCAACGATCTCCTACTCTCCTCTCTCCTGTCAGACAGATTTCACTACATGTCCATGAATAACTGCAAATCCCATACCACCCCAGTCTCACATGGAGTCCCTCAAGGCTCGGTGCTTGGTCCCCTCCTCTTCATCCTCTACATGCTCCCCCTTGGTCACATCATTCGCCGCCATGGACTACAATTTCACTGCTACGCCAACGACACCCAGCTTTACATCTCCACCATAACCATCACTCCTGCCATTCTCTCCACTCTCACGGACTGCCTCACTGAAATAAAAACCTGGATGAACAACAACTTCCTCAAACTCAACTGCAATAAATCGGAAATCATCATAATCGGCCCAAAATCTCTCCTCCCAGAACTTCTCACTCTCCATCGACGGACACACAGTCACACCCTCCCCCCTGGTCCGTAACCTCGGCATTATCATGGATCCCACCCCCTCCTTCAAGTCACACATCAGCAACATCACCAAAACATCCTTCTTCCACCTCCGTAATATTGCAGGACTCCACCCCACCCTCTCCTCCTCAGCTGCAGAAACACTCATCCATGCCTTCATCACCTCCAGATTTGACTACTGCAACAGCATTCTTTGTGGTTTGTCCTTCAAAAATTGCAATATGTTCAAAACTCAGCTGCCCAGTTACTCACCCACTCCCGCTCCAGAGAACACATCACACCCATCCTCCAACACCTTCACTGGCTTCCAATACAGCACCGAATTTATTTCAAGATCCTCCTCATCACTTACAAAGCTCTCAATAATCTCGCCCCCTCATACCTGACAGATCTCCTCCATCGCCACTCCCCCACTCGCCACCTCCGATCTGCCGATGCCAACCTTCTCACACCCATCACCAAGACCAAGTACCGCACCTTGGGGGACAGAGCCTTTGCCGTCGCTGCCCCAACCCTCTGGAATTCCCTGCCTCCTAACATCCGAAACTCTGATACACTCACTTCTTTTAAAAACCAACTCAAAACCCACCTTTTCAAGAAAGCCTACAATATCTGACTTCCACCTCCACCATTCTCTTTCACTCTGCAATCTCTATATTTGTATTTGTTTCTGTATCTGTGTACATTTATGTTATACGTTTATTTGTTTATTGTGAAGCGTCTTTGCGTACCTTGAAAAGCGCTATGTATTATTATTATTATTATTGTTATACTGATCTAATCTAACTCATCTAAGATGTGTTCAATTTTCAGCAGGCCCGGCACCACAGGGGAACTAGATGGGGCTTAGCCCCCTCAGTTGTATTTTCTGCCCCCCCCCCCCCCCCATTTAAGTTTTAGTTAGCCAAAAATAGCAAACAATTAAATATTGGCCGAGATACTTTGAGATACGAGTGTCATAATGAAACAGCTTCATGATTAATATTATTATTATTATTGTTGTTGTAATTAACAGCTTAATTATGACAACAAGAGACCGAGAGAGAATGAACTACATGGCAAAGGCGCTGACACTGTGTGCTGCTGAGCAACCATGGAGAACGTTGAGTACCCACACACGCCTGTCGTGGCCAAATGTACATTGATTTGACATTAAACTCCATAGTTGGTGCTAGATTGGATCAACCGGAAGGGCCGGCACTGCTGCTCCTAACCCTGACCACCAACCACAGAGCGTTGCTCCAAACTCCACCTGGCCCAGCATACACAGCGCGTGATCATCAGCAGTGTAGAGCAAGGCTGGCTGGAAACTTTACAAAATGGACATTTAAAATTCCTGTGGATAGACAGTGATGCCACAAAAAACTAGGTATTTTGTGAGGTTTGCACTACAGCTAAAAACATGAAAGCCCTGCTTCCACCAACCGCACATGCTGAATGTGTGCGTATATGTGTGTGTATATATGTATATTTTCATGTGTGTATTTTTTTCCAATGCATATATACTGTATATATATATACACGGACGGAAAACGGTGGAGTGTTCCCTCCGGGTTGGGAGTGAGTTGCTGCCTCAAGCGAAGGAGTTCAAGTATCTCGGGGTCTTGTTCACGAGTGAGGGCAAAATGGAGCGGGAGATGGACAGACGGATTGGTGCAGCGTCTGCAGTGATGCGGGCGCTGTACCGGTCCGTTGTGGTGAAGAGGGAGCTGAGCCGGAAGGCGAAGCTTTCGATTTACTGGTCCATCTACGTTCCAACCCTCACCTATGGTCACGAGCTTTGGGTAGTGACCGAAAGAATGAGATCGCGGATACAAGCGGCCGAAATGAGTTTCCTCCGCAGGGTGGCTGGGCTCAGCCTTAGAGATAGGGTGAGGAGCTCAGACATCCGGAGGAAGCTCGGAGTAGAGCCGCTGCTCCTCCGCATCGAAAGGAGTCAGCTGAGGTGGTTCGGGCATCTGATTAGGATGCCCCCCGGGCGCCTCCCTTTGGAGGTTTTCCGGGCACGTCCAACTGGGAGGAGACCCCGGGGCAGACCCAGAACTCGCTGGAGGGATTACATATCTCGTCTGGCCTGGGAACGCCTCGGGATCCCCCAGGAGGAACTAGAGAGTGTGGCTGGGGAGAAGGACGCCTGGGGGGCCCTGCTTAGCCGGCTGCCACCGCGACCCGACCCCGGATAAGCGGACGATAATGGATGGATGGATGGATGTTCAGAATGGCCCTGTGTTATGATGTAGGCCTACATATAAAACACTCACTTTGAAAGTTACTTCACGTTTGACTTTCAGCACGGGCGCTTGTGTGTGTGTGTGTGTGTGTGTGTGTGTGTGTGTGTGTGTGTGTCGGTGTATGCTGTTAATTTCCTATGGCGCTGAAATACTTGCGTTTGAATCCTTTCCTAAATCCATAGGTCATGTAGTCTATGATTTTTGCATAGTTTATCTTTGGGTGTCAAGGGTTGGGCATTCCATTTTCTAGAGAACCCACCAGCAATAACATAACTCATCAAAGACAAAGACAAATAAAACGATGTGACCACGTCACCACTGCTGTGAAATAAATGTTAATAAATGATTATTGTCTTGTGGTGTTGTAATTATTATTATATTGGCATTGAAATGGGCAGAGCAGATTGTAACCGACTGTTTTACTATCCTCCCACCCCCGTGATGCGGTCGCAGTTATCAAGTCCTTATCAGCAGTTATCAGTTATCAATTATCAACATGGAGCCGGCAGTTATCAAGTCCTTATGAATTTTCCTTTCCATCTTTGCTTGACCTCACGACGGGTGAATGTAAAGTAGTTAGGAAAAGACTAGTTAGGAAGGACGTATTTTTTAGACAATTTGAATGGGGCCTCATTATTCCGGCAGGCATCAACCAGGAAGTAGCTGAAGCGTGTTGTATTCACACAATCATAAACGAATAACAAAATGGAAAGAATGGATGCAGACTACCATGCTGGCGCATTGTACAAGTAAACACGATTATTTCATCGATCATTTTGCAATTGCATTATGTTGAACGTGGTGAAGTAGACTTCTTCTCTAGAAAATAGTGGTGGGCAGCGCCCCCTATTGACGAGCCGCCACTGGCCTGCAGTCTTTGAGGAAGGCCTCTTGATACGCCAGACCTTTTCAACTGAGTGAGACAGGAATGTCCTTCTAATAAGACAAGTAGGCACTAGATATTAGCCTAATCCAAGACAGGACGTTCTAATGCATGTTTTTGCAGGCACTGTACGTGTGTGCCAATGTTCTATGATTTCTGATGGACAATCAACAAAAAAGACCATTAAGGAGTTGTTTCAACAACGTCTTGTATAAGTTGTGGAGATCTATAGGCGAAACAATAAGACGGCAGCGACATAAACATGAACATCGAATCGGCTGTGCATTCCTTGGTACCGGGTACCACTTTGATTGGTATGATAGAGAGTCTTCTGGAACAGAAGCGAGCCCTTTGTGCCTATGTTGCTGACCGTGACCTGCCCACGACACTGACAGCTAACCAGTGGGGCCTTGCTGGAAAAAAGTATGATCGTTCTAGCACCATTTGAAGAGCTAACCAGGAAAGTAAGCTCATCCACCGCCTCCACCACTGATGTGATTCCAGCTGTCACTGTTCTCAAACGCCTCCTGGCTCAGGAAAGCGAGGCTGACTGGGATTAAAACAATGAAAACAACCCTCCGACAAGCTGTCAACAAACGCTTCAGCACTGTGGAAGATTAACCCCTATATGCACTTGTCACTTTGCTGGACCCGAGATATAAAGACAGGTAAGACTGTAAACCTATACTATAAATTATTATAGTATATTATATTATTATATTATAAAATCTCTCTCTCTCTTTCTTTCTCTCTCTCTCTCTCTCTTTCTCTTTCTCTCTCTCTCTCTCTAACACAGTAACACTCTCTCTCTAACACAGTAACGCTAAGAGTACAGTGCAAATATGAATGTGATAAGATGCCATGATGTAAATTTAAAGTTAGTAGAAGTAGAACATATTAAAGATAAATTACACACATTATAGATATTAATATTATTACATACACTACTACATTTAAGATTTAAAATATGGATAAATGTGCAACCATCAGGGTAAAGATGTGATCTTTTGTCATTTCTATGATGTATTACTTAGGTTCAATTATAGGCTGATCAATGTTTTATTTTTGTTTCAGATACTTTACAAGTGCAGACTTTGTCAAGAGTGCAAAAGATGCACTGACCAAGGAACTTCAGGAAGAATTGAGGAGGACCACAGCTGGAGCATCGGAGGCTTCAGAGCCAGAAAAGGCCCCTCGGGTGGAAGCAGCAGCACCAAGCACAAGCAAGAGCAGCTTTATGAAAGAATTTGATGAAATTCTGGAGGAGTGTGAGGATCCTGGTGCAGCAAGCAGCTCAAGCACCGCTGTCCAAGTGCATGGATTTTTTACAGAGCAAACAATTGCCGCCTCAGACAACCCATACCAGTACTGGGGAGTCAACCGACATCGGTTTCCTGGCCTTGCTGCCACTGCCTTAAAATACCTCTGTGCCCCCTGCACTAGTGTAGAAAGTGAGCGACTGTTCAGCACAGTCTCCAACATTGTGGATGAGAAGAGAAACAGACTAACAGCAGAGAGAGCAGAAATGCTTGTTTTCATGAGAAAGAACCTGCCATTGCTGCTTAAGTGAGCATTCTGAGCAACAACAGGTCTCTGAGTGGTGTGTGACTGTGATCATAACACACTGTGCAAATTTGAGTCTCTTAGGAGTCAGTCTCACATCAGAGGGCCTTGGAGGGCCTGCTGCCCCCTTTAGTGGTGAAAAAAAAGAACTTGACAAGTTAACTGACTGCCTCTGTTTGAATATTTTGTTTTTACCAAGTTACTTGTTTATTAGTGAATTGTGATTTAACTTTTCTTAGTTTCAGCTGCTATATTATTTTATATTGGATTTTACAACGTTTACAAAGAAGTTTGATTCCTATTTATTTTGAATGTTTTACCAAGCTAGTGAAGCTACTTGTTTATTCTCAGTTTCAGCTGCTATATTTTATATTGGATTTTGAATTCCTATTTGCACTAAACGTTTACAAAGAATTTAGATTCCTGTTTATTTTGAATGTTTTACCAAGTTACTTGTTTACTTGACTTGTAAATTGTGATTTAACTTCTATATTTCTCTGTTTCAGCTGCTACATTATTTTATATTGGAATTTTAAATTCCTATTTGCACTAAATGTTTACCAAGAATTTTGATTCCTGTTTATTTTGAATGTTTTGTTCAAGTTGCTGGTGCACGATTATTTATTATTTTAATAACAAATAACAATTAATTGATCCATAAGGCTGACGAGCGGACTAGAACAATGGCCGTGTGTGTGTGGGAGGGGGGGGGGTCTGACAAATGTGATCTGAGGGGCACTCAGATCACATTTGTCTACTATATGACTAGATATAATCATGTTATGTTAAATATAACAAAAAAATCATTGGATCATTACAATGCTGCCCGATAGCAATTACTTGTCAATGGACTGTTGAACATTGTCCCAGCAAGATTATTTGTGATCCCAGTATCCCCATCTAGTGGTGAAGTGGAGTACCTTTAAAGTCAGTCCAGTTGGATTGCAACACGGAGGAACCACAATAGAGTGTGGTTTGGTGTTATTTTGTTATGTTATTGCTAATCCGGTGTGTCCATCGCAGTGACATATGTGCAGCAGCAACATATCGTTTGTATATTTCTGCTACATGCCATATGCAACCTCTGTTGTTGCTGCCCTCAAATGTGTATCTGCCCTTACTTACTTGTAAATGTATAATATTCAATATTCAATCAATACTCAGTCAACATAAGATTACATTTTTTTTTTTTTACTATTATTATGTATAGTGTATTGTCTTATTATGTATATTGTATATATATATATATGTGCATGTATATGTATATATATATGTATGTGTGTATATGGGTGTATATTTTCATGTGTGTATATATATAGCTTGGGGTAGAGCTACCTGGACACAAGCCGGGGCTTAATCAACCCCGGCTGGAGGAGGGTGTCTGATAGTTGAAAGACCCGAAACACCTGAGGAACCCAGGAAACATCACTGACGATGCGTATCACAGGATGATGTATGTTAAAAGCTTCTGTCCGGGACAACCAGTGACGACCACGAATAGACTGGTTGACGACCAAGAACAGAGTGGTGACAGCTTGAGAGACAGCGGACAGCCCGGAGAGACAGCAATGGGGCAGTGAGGGGGGGGGGGAGAGAATCCCATTTGGATGGACAAAAGGGCACCGATACACGGCAATGGAAACACAACGGCGAGTACAGAATGCGTTTGCAGCAAGGTGTGTAAGAACCTGCGTGGCCTGAAAATCCACCAGGCCAAGATGAAATGTGTGCAGATGGTGCAAGTGTCACATCGGTCAGGGAGTACCTCTGGTGAGACGCAGGAGGAGCCAGGCCCGGAGTGCCCGGACTCTTCAGGTGACACAAGCCCGAGACCCATGCAGAGGAACAGAATACTGTCAGGTGAAGTGGCCCCAAGCCTACAAGGAGAAGTTAAGCTAAGGCACAGGGCATTGGTGGTCGCAGTGACTTGTGGGAGGGTTGGATTGGGTAGCAGCGCTACACCTCACTATGACAAGGCGAAGAGGAAGTATAGGAGGGTGCTGGTCCAGGATGAGGTGCGGGCATTAATCGAGGAACATCGAGCCAGCAGGATGGTTGGAATACGGCAGCAGGGAGCCTGGACAAGATGGGAGCAAGCAGTGGAGTCTCATGGGCCGAGCTTTGGAAATCCGAGTCCCATCAAATTCAATATTTAATCTAGGCTTTCTACGACATTCTACCAAGCCCATCCAACTTGTTCTGCTGGGGGAAGGTGGAGTCACCAGCTTGCCCTCTGTGCCTGAAGAGAGGGACCCTGGAGCACATCCTCAGTAGCTGTTCGAGAGCCCTGGGCGAGGGGCACTACCGCTGGTGCCATGCCATAGCGGACACTATCTGCAGTGGGATCACCCACTGCAAGCGCCTCCACTCAGTGAAGAAGACCATCGCTTTTGTCAGGGCTGTGGAGAAGCCAACACCAGCTGCCAGGGCCACGTCCTCTGGCTTACTAGCAGCGGCACAAGACTGGGAGCTGAAAGTTGACCTGGGGAAGCAACTGAAGTTCCAAGAAAATGCTGCTGCAACAACACTAAAGCCAGACATGGTGCTAATCTCAGAGGCCTCCAAGCAGATCGTCCTTCTAGAACTCACAGTAACCTGGGAGGACCACATAGAGGAGGCCAACGAGAGGAAGAGGGTAAAGTATGCTGAGCTGGTGGAGGAATGCCGGAGCAATGGGTGGCGAGCAAGGTGTGAGCCCACTGAGGTGGGATGCAGAGGGTTCGGAGGCCAGTCCCTCTGCGGGGCCTACAACACACTGGGCGTCACAAGGGCCAGTAGGCGAAGGGCCATCAAGTTGATCACTGAGGCAGCGGAAGTTGCCTCAAGATGGCTGTGGATCAGGAGGGGAGAGCAGTGGGTCCAGGTAGAGCCTGGACACAAGCCGGGGTTGATCAAGCCCGATGTGTCCAGGTGCATCACAGAACGATGTATGGTAAAAGAATGTATATATATTTTTTTTTTGCACACTTCCAGTATATATATATATATACGTTCAGAATGGCCCTGTGTTATGAACAACATCTGACAAAACACTGACTTTGTACAGCAGCAGACTTCTTGGTGTAGAACATGTGGTGCGTTCGAGGCTGAAATCGGAAATTTCTCCTTCCAGGTCGGAAGTTTGGGAGGGAACGCCCCCCTGATGTCGGAATTCCAACTCAAAGTCTGAAGAACTTCACCTAAACCCAGTTCAGTCATCTCCGGCGTGACGTCATTCCCAGCGCCCCGAAGCTGGGAATGTACCTCGTTTCGGAAGTTGGGCTGGGAATGAGGTAACATCCCAATTGACCCGTGCTCCAGTTTACTCCAGAGTTGTTGAGGGTCTTTCGATTTTCCGAGTTCGAATTCCGCCTTCGGAGGGGGGGGGGGGGTTGCGCGGGGGGGGCGTTCCCACTGAAACTTCTCACTCGGAAAGCGGAAATTCCGACTTCGAAGTACAACTGGAACGCACCAATATTCCTGCGTTAACTCGTATTCTCCTCGCGGTGGGTTGTGGGTGTGTGAGCGTAGAAGTAAAATGGCGGACTTGGCAAACGAAGGTGAGTAAGTGGCGGTGTGACAAAACAAAACAACAAAGAAGAAGAAGACGCGCTATATGCGACATGTGCGCCCGTTCCCGCGTTCGATCACATCACAAACTAATCGTGTCCTCCGAGTCACCAGCAGCCCCGAGACGTTCGCGGGTCTTTTCGCGACTGAAAGATCTCCACGTAAAGTGCGCTAGCGTTAGCTTTCGCCTCGGCGGTGGCTACTACCCGGAGAGGATTGCGTCGCGGCAGAACGCCCTCGGGTGTGTGAGTCAGTGAGCCGCAGTTTCGTTCAAACGTTGTGTATTAAACGCACCCCGCAGACGACGGCGAGAGCTTTACGTTTTAATTGTGATCCGATTGAGCCCAGCGACGCGTCTCCGGCTGCGGGCTTGTTTACGGTGCGTTTACGCGGGCAGCGCCGAGAGACGTCAGACGCACAACAACCGAACTCTCCCGTCTCCCGCCGCGCGTTCACTCTCACACTCGTGTCATATTCCGACCACATGCACATCGGTTCACTTGGGTTTTAACGAGATGATCGGTGTCATTGCAAGTCGCGCCACATGACTCGTTTGTGGAGCGCAGCAGCAAGCCAGCCAGCTACGTATGAGTGCGCGCGTTAGCCTTCTAGCATAGCTTTTCGCCCCGTACCAGCCGGCGCGGTGGCGACTATTTCCTGGGATGGCCCAGCTAGTCGTATATAATGGCACATCAGGCGGCGGCGACGACGACGACTCTCTTTACTGGTGGTGTGATACAGGAAACGTCATTTGTCGCCTGTCTTGTCATACTTGGTGTGTGTGTGTGTGGGGGGGGGGAAATGGGCCTAAAGACTCAAGTAGGCTAAATATGGGTCACGCGGTCACATGGGTGGCTGTTGCCTCCGAGCATCTAATCCGTCGCCGGGGAGCCATTCATACGGCTCTGGCTCGGCTCTGGACGGCTCTGGCTCGGCTGCTCATTTCCAACGTGACTGTACTGCTGTGTGCAGTCACAGAGCTACAGTGATGGATGCGACGTGCGTGTGTGTGTGTGTGTCTTTCAAACAGGCCATTATCAGTGTACCTTAACGGCAACCCTAATACTTGTACGTGCGTCTAGCCCAGGGGGTGGCGTTTTGGGTGCGAATGTTGTAACGCCACAGCCACAACATTTCCCTTGGGTTTTAGTTGTTCACTCTGGCTTTTGGCCGTGACCACTGACGAGGTGTCTTTTGTTTGGTTCCTTGAAGATTAAACATTGTTCATTCATTGCGCCATTTGTTTCTCGATAGTTAAGTGATTGAGACTCGTTTGTCGTTCACTTTCGTTGACTGTCATTAATGTGTCATACACCAGGTTTAAATCTGTCGACGGGTTTTTAGAACTAGAGGAACTGATAACAAACTCGTGATCATCATGCAAATTATGAGTTTGGTGTTTTTGAAATGCAATAAGTACATTTATTTTGTCTCTGAGCTTGAATTAATGAGTCACATGAGTCATATGCACACTTGATGAAGTACGTGGGATGAAGTGTTACTAATTTAAGTTACCGATATGACAATGCCAACAGTTTTGTTGATGGTACACTTGCAGACTCCCTTTAACAAAGTGACCTTTCCCTTCTGAAGAGAGAAAAATCTAGGCCAAGATGAGTTACGGTCTGGATATATTTTCCAGTTGAATTAAGCAGAACTGTGTTTTGCTTTACCTGTTTACCATATGACAAGCCTACATCTTCTCTCGACAGAAAAGCCAGCCATAGCGCCTCCCGTGTTTGTCTTCCAAAAAGATAAAACACTGAAGGTAAGATATACTAAGATATAGTAATGCTTCAAGTCAACACTCTACATGTCGTTTTCTTTGAGTTTTTCTTCTTCTCCGAACTATGGATGCATTGACTTCAAACCAATAGAATGTTCTTATTGGGGGAAATAAGAAATACTTGATGTATAATGGATAACTCTGTTCTTCTGTTTGATAGTTTTACAATGTCTTACAAAAAGCAAGTTGCCATATGCAATGAATGCACCTCCTTCCTCTTCAAGTCCTTCTTGGAAAAAAAAATCTATTGCATACTGCATGAGGCTTTTAAAAACAAGAGAAGGAGAAACCAGGTGATCGGGCTTGGCTTCTCATCAGGTTATAGGGGTGACATTTTAATTATTTATTTAGCCCATAAAGTGCATGAAATAAAAGCATGCCTCTAAACTGCTTGTGCAGAGTAATCCATCCAATTGTATCCAACTGTAGTTATAATTACTAGAGTCCTCAAGACTTCTCCAACAGTGGCATGCAAGAATCTTCTCTAACGTCCCAGCACGCGTTTGCAGAAATCAACTACGGTTAGAGCTGCAACTTGACTGAACTGCAAAATTAATCGGCAGATGTTCAATGGACTTGTTTCCATACTTTCTGTGCCGAATGCAATGTGAGGCTGGATGATGTCGCTGTATTGTCACTGTTTTCCAAACATGGTGAATCTAATCAAATGCTTCACTGGCATTGTCACTGCATGACCTACGCCGCAGGGCTTGTGATGCCATGCCACCACACACAGTGCACCGGAACACAGTATTTTTGCCTGTTCTCACTTTCAATGCTATGCCTTTTTAAAATAGCTCTAGCTGGAATGCGTTTATGGGCTGGTTGGTCGGTCATATGCACGGAAAAGACGGCATAGCAAAAATGAATTAGTCTAGGCAGTTAGGTCTAGGTTAATCCAGCCCTTTTAAAATATTCTTATCAAATATGTATTCATCAAACCGCATTTGCTGTAGACGGCTCTAGAATGGATTTGTCTGGTGACTGCTGTCATCAGGAAAAAAAGTTATGTTAATTTGATCATCATACACTTATTTGGCTGTGTGTGTTGACTAGCCAAAGTTGCTGTCCTCTATGTCTGAGTCCTCTCATGATTCTGTTCCACCGTTCACTCCATCGCTTTCTTTTGAAATATTGAACTGACGCCTTGTTCTTCTCCTCCCAGCGGTCAGCGGGCGGATCGAGTGCGGAAGATGGCGAGGGTAAATGTTTGACATGCAAATCATCATCTTTGACATTCTTCACTGTCGCTCGCAGCATTTTTTACGAGCTACTGACGCCTGTCTGCTTTCCCCCCCCCGCAGATTCCGACAAAGACGAAGGGACCTATTGCCCCCCAGTGAAGAGGGAGAGAGCGTCGTCTCTAACACAGCAGTTCCCTCCCTCACATTCGGGTGAGTTTGCACGCACCCCCTTCCTCCCCTGCCTCACTCTCCATTTCCTGTCTGTGATGTGCTCATTTTGATTTTGTATGCAGAGTGTAATGCCAATTGCTCAATTGCAGTGCCCAAGAACAATGTGTTCATGCCCTCGAGTTTCTGCCAGTCTCCGACCGGGAACTCTGACTCCGAGCCAGGTGAGTTGCTCCCTCTGGAAGCCCAGCCGCCTCTTTCTCTACCTGGCCTCTGACCCCCGAGGTCACACACTAGCCCCCTTGCAAGTCCTGTCCTGGTGATCGTGTGTTTTGAGGCGTGTGTTGCCCACAGCTAAAAAAACTGCCAAACTTGGTTGGCTGGAGTGCATTCTGGTGCACAGGGTGTAGTTGCCTTTCATTACATGTGGAATTCTGCAATACTCCCAAACTCAATCCCAGGGAGACTAATGAGAAAAAGTGCATGGTCACAGTGGTTCAGAAGTCCTCTGGAGGGTTCACTGAGGAGTGGGGGGGGTGTCGCCATGCTAAGCTGTCATGACTACAAATGTGCCATGGCAGATTGAGGGTAACATTCTTTGTTTGTTTCCTGTAGGTTTTAGCCTTTGAAGCTAGGCAGTTTGTCTTTCTTATTTTTTTGTGGCTCGGTATGTTTAATGTCTGCTGCCTGTTGTGTTTCATCTGTCCAGAGGAGAAGCCCGTAGGGTTCCGCTTGAAGCCGCCAACTCTCATACACGGACAGGCACCCAGTTCAGGTCAGTCACCCACCCACGAATCACACACCTGTCTTGGTTCTTATAGAAAGTGAATGTGTTGCAATACCATTGTTACTTTTGGATTATCAGTGTTAAATAGCATTTTAATTATCGAATTATTTCCCATCCGCTGCCCATCATTAAGCACAAAGATTGTTCTGGTCTGTCTGAAGTTTGCTCAAAATGCATTTAATCAGGAGGTAATGGCCTACTCCGCGATGTGCAAGGCATTGCTACACCAGTGTGCCACAGATTTTTTAAAAGTAGTTATTTCGTGAAAGTGTTCTTTCACTAAACTCAAATCAACAGAATACCTTGATGGATAAGACATGTGATGAGTGATGCCTGCCCAGTAAAAAGCCCACACAATGCACTGTAAACCCTGCTCCTTGTGCATACAGTGAGCTGATGTATTTGTGTTTTGTGTCACTGCGCTTCAGGCCTACCCAGTCAGAAGCCCAAGGAGCAACAGCGAAGTGTGCTCCGCCCTGCAGTGCTCCAAGCCCCACCCACCAAGACCCACCTGGAGACCAGTAAGTGGCTGTAAACTGATTGGATTTATGCTGATCGCCAAGTTGTGAGACTGAGTTGTGGAAGTGAATGGATATCTCTCGCTTTTGCGTGGTGTGCACGGGGGGGGGTGGGGACACGCTAGTCTTGATAACAGTATCGATAAGCGCAAACCTTATTGATTTTGGGGTTTTGAGAAAGTTGTAACAGACATGCAGTCCGACATGGAAAAAAACGTATTTGCAATAGGTTCCCAATGAGAAGAAAAAACGCAGTACCCAGCGTATTTTTTATTCATTTTTTAGAGCACATCTGCTTTTTTGTGCAACCACTCAGTTGAAAATATAAAATTTTCATTTCTTTTCCTTTCTCATGGATGTGTCGATATTAAGCTCGGAGCTATGGGATAACGTGGTTCATTGTCATAGAAGCGGTAAACAAAGCAAGGAGACGCAGTGTTTTTTTCCTCAACGCTTCATCCGAGCGCTTCCCAGCGCCCAGCCAGTGCCTTGCTGCCAGAAAAAGGTGATATGTGGACAGTAGGGCCTTAGACTAATCTCAGTTCAGTTGCTGTGGTGACTCATGCTAACGTGGAGCTAACCTGCTACAGAGCAGGTAAAGTTCGGGAAAGCACAGGTAGGCTAATGCGAACATATTTCTACCCAAGGTTGCTAGTTATTATTCTGGGGGGAAAAAGCCATGAAACTAACGCGCTTGGTCGTGTCTTACATACAGCTTTGTGCTTGTTAGCATCGGGCAGTAGGCTAACGCTACTCCTGATAGCATGACAGAGCGAGACGACAGTATTGGGTAGACTGGCAGTAGTTGGTAGTAGCCTACTCAACCTGTTGCTGTAAAAAAACAAGGAGCGACACCCAGTGACCTCATCTGTTACTGCAACCAAACAACGTTCCAAAAGCGTAGTAGGCATATTTGCGACTGTTATGCTGTGTGACATTTGTACAATGTTTTGTGAATTACATTTTCAGATTTGGGATTTTTGTATTTTTTATTTGTACACTTTCAACATACATGAATATAACCGTTATTATAACCATGTAACATCAAACACTAGTTTAACACTCCGTTAATACCTGCTCCTGACGTGTTGGTTGTTACCTTGCATGGTTGGCACCGTCGTCGGTGTATGAATGGGTGAATGTGAGGCAACTGTAAAGCGCTTTGGATAAAAGCGCGATATAAAATGCAATCCATTTACCATTTTACAAGTGACTCATACACACACAGAGAGAGAGCGAGAGAAGTCAATGACTTTCAATTTGTGTGGTTGGCCCTTATTGAATGAAGCCTTGTTCTGACATGACGTTCACCTTCAAATGAAAATGACCCATCCTGGCTACAGTCACCGGAGCTGGGCCGTGCTCATAGAATATCAATATTGTGAGTGTGAACCTCGGCTATGGCTGAGGGAAGTGACTCCAACAAAGCATTTAATATCACCTGGGATTTGAGGTAGCATGACGCACCTTACAATGCTGCCCTGACATCCTGGTATTAACGGCTTAACATCACAGTAAATAGAAACAATTGATCTGGCGTCAAAGCACAAAAATTAAAGCAAAACTTAAACAAAACTTTAAAAACACCTTGCGGCCCTCACCCTCGTGAAACCAAAACATCACCAGAGCATAACTAGAAGTACATAACCGCCCTGGCCAACTAGGAAAATTGGCAGGAAATCTTTCCTGCCACCTTTCCCAGAAGGAAGGAGGAAGTCCTAATTTGGCCGTGGGAGCACACCACGCTTTCTGTTGACACAACTACAGTCGGCTACAAAACAAGAAATGGCAAAGCTCACCAGCACTCGTTCCGACATGTTCTGTCCGAAAACGAACTTCGTCCCAGAG
>PIJE02001967.1:10291-47791 GCA_002895965.2 Coryphaenoides rupestris | reverse complement strand
GGGAGGTGGGGGGGATGGATATTGCTGGATATTGGTGGGGACATGTCCCCAGCGTCCCCACGAAATTCTGTTATCTTTCATCCGATGAATGATAACATCTAATTTTTTTTTAATCGCATGCGATCTACCCGGATTTCCTTTGCGATCGACCGGTCAATCGCGATCGACGATGTTGGGGTTGCAGCGCAGCTGCTCATCCTGTACCACGGCAAATAATAGGGCCCCTTTTAAGATGGTTAAGAAACCTTGTGTAACAGATTCTATCGCTGGTGGAACAGACATGCACACACCAACAAGATGGTTTAGTGTATGAATCCTCTTTGCAGAGTCTTTGGAGGAGTCTGCGGCAGCTTACACCAAAGCAACAGCCAAGAAGTGCATCTTAGAGAAAGTGGACGTAAAGACCGGCGAGGAGGCAGAAAGTAACGTCCTCCAGGTGACTTTTCCTTTTAACCGACTCTGAACTCAGTGTCTCGGTTGTTGTTCCACACGCTGGTTAACCTTTCCTCCATCCTCCTCATCCTCCTCCTGTTCCTCGCTGTTCAGATCCAGTGCAAGTTGTTTGTGTTTGAGAAGACGGCACAGTCGTGGATCGAGCGAGGGCGGGGCCTGCTGCGGCTCAACGACATGGCTTCCACGGACGACGGCTCGCTACAGTCCCGCCTAGGTAAGGACGCCATGTGGGGCTGTGTCATAGAAGTACTGTCTTTGGGGACTTATCTTCTAGAAGCTCCTCACTAATGTCTGGGCCTCTTCTTCTTCCCTGGATTCAGAAGGTAAACACGGTCCAGGAAATGCCTGCTCTGCAATGTTGGCCTTTCAAGCAGCAGAGTGGGGCTGGACTAGTTTTGCCTAGGGACTTAATCCCACGGCAGTCTGCCATGTAGGTCATTTTTAAAGTGAAACCTCTGCTGCCTGACATTTTGGGCCACACAGGGCACTCATTTTCCTATAGAGATGGGTGTTTCTCTTGCAGCGTTTGTACTTTTAGTTTTGAGTGCAAATCGTGTGGGAACCCACTGTACTACCACTCAAGCTATTTTGTGTTGAACTCAATAGGTAAGACCTTGAATCATTTTCCAGGTAAATTGTCTGTAACCGCAAGCAAATGACACACTTTGTTTATTGTCGTCGTAATTACACTTCTAGGTCAAACCATTCTAATGCAAATAGGGTTGTCGTCATTCTGTTGCTAGTGTTGCAATGGTGCGGACATTTGTGGATGTTCTGCTGAGAGCACCGCGGTTACGGATAACACCGCCTTTCACTTTGGATCGTAGCCGGCGAAAAACCCCTGCTGCAGAACCACGTTTTTAACTGATAATTTTTTCATTTCTAAAGCAATAATAATAATGATTAGTTAAAACGGATGTCAAACAAACGACTGATCAGATCCACTCATCGGTCTGAGTCAGACTCTGTTGTGGCAGAACTTCAATGTAGTCTAAACGTTTCGGAAGGCACACAGCATCCCTAGTGTGAGAGAACAAATGGGTTGTTTTGAACATTGTGCAAAGTTTTGATGAAATCGCACGGCAGTATTAGCGTTATTTACTCAAAGAGAAAACACGGGTGCTTTTGTGGGTGGCAGATAGCCATAAAAGGGAAGATGATCGCTACCTATCATATTCATGTTTATTATATTACCAACCCGTTATCTTGCTGATTCTCAACCCACAGAACTCACATCTAACCCACGTTAAAGTTGAAGAAGGGGACTGATTAGATGTGCAGTTCTGTACCATACAAATGTCATTTTGTCACCTTGACTTTCACAACCGCTGAAGCTAGCAAACACTTTTATTATTATTATTATTATTATTTAATAGTAGCAAAATGACTATAAAATCCCACTGGTGGTGCATCCAACACTTGACACTGGTAACCACGACAACATTTGCAGGTGCAGCACTTGTAATTTCAGCAAGGGAGTTGAAGATGAGGTGGTGACATGTATGCATGTTGTCATCTCCTCAGTGATGCGGACCCAGGGCAGCCTACGGTTGATCCTCAACACCAAGCTGTGGCCCCAGATGCAGGTGGACAAGGCCAGCGAGAAGAGTGTCCGCATCACTGCCATGGACACGGAGGACCAAGGAGTCAAGGTCTTCCTAATAACGGTAATGGTACATGCCATGTACACAGGACCAGGGGGTCAAGGTCTTCCTAATAGCGGTAGATACCATGTACACAGGACCAAGGGGTCAAGGTCTTCCTAATAGCGGTAGATACCATGAACACAGGACCAGGGGGTCATGGTCTTCCTAATAACGGTGCATGCCATGAACACAGGACCAGGAGGTCAAGGTCTTCCTAATAGCGGTAGATACCATGTACACAGGACCATGGGGTCAAGGTCTTCCTAGTTACGGTACATGCCATGTACACAGGACCATGGGGTCAAGGTCTTCCTAGTTACGGTAGATACCATGTACACAGGACCATGGGGTCATGGTCTTCCTAGTTACGGTACATGCCATGTACACAGGGACCATGGGGTCAAGGTCTCCTATTTACGGTCAGTACCATCGTACCAACAGACCATGGGGTCGATGGTCTTCCTAGTTACCGGTTAGATACCATGTGAACACCAGGACCAGGGGGGCAAGGTCTTCCTAATAACGGTGCATGCCATGTACACAGGACCAGGGGGTCAAGGTCTTCCTAATAGCGGTAGATGCCATGTACACAGGACCAGGGGTGTCATGGTCTTCCTAATAGCGGTAGATGCCATGTACACAGGACCAGGGGAGTCATGGTCTTCCTAATAGCGGTAGATGCCATGTACACAGGACCAGGGGAGTCATGGTCTTCCTAATAGCGGTAGATGCCATGTACACAGGACCAGGGGGAGTCATGGTCTTCCTAATAACGGTAGATGCCATGTACACAGGACCAGGGGGTCAAGGTCTTCCGAATACAAACACCGTTGCCGTCTTGAAAATGGGTTTACTTGTGTTACACAAGTTTTGTTGTCCAGCATTATTTAAAGCAGGATATAGCGGGACACCCGATTCTATCCCTAAAATGATACCAATGTATTTTGTAACCCAAGTAAAGAGGTTTTAAAGTTAAAGTGATATGCTCTTATTGGAAAGATTTACCAAGCTTGTTACTGTTCAGATTTTTTAAGGGGGTATTCATTTGTTTTCTTTAGGTGGAATTATTTTACAATTGTTGATAACCAATATTAAATAATTATTTTGGTTCATGTCCCTGCAATCTTTCACAGTGCCCCTAGGGGTAGACGTACCCCCGTTTGAGAAATGCTAGAATAGACTGTTCTTGGGTCCAAGATCCAAGGCAATTATTAGCATCCCATACGGCCATGTCCTCTCACAT
Source organism: Coryphaenoides rupestris (assembly GCA_002895965.2). Classification (NCBI taxonomy): domain Eukaryota; kingdom Metazoa; phylum Chordata; class Actinopteri; order Gadiformes; family Macrouridae; genus Coryphaenoides; species Coryphaenoides rupestris. The sequence goes on along the minus strand of PIJE02001967.1, from coordinate 44,449 downwards.
GCTTGCCCTGCGTTCTGCTTCCCTCCAGGCCAGCTCTAAGGACACGGGGCAGCTGGCAGCCGCACTGCACCACCGCATCCTGGCCCTCAAGAGCCGGGCCGACCAGGAGGCAGAGCCCCCGGCCGCCGCCGTCCCCGAGGCCGAGGTGTCCCAGTCCAACGAGGAGGACAGTGACGAGGACCAGGTGGCCAACACCGCCACAGGTGAGTGGACGGGTTGGCTTGGGAGTTACAGTGGATCGCTTATAGGGACAGGAATCGTCAGGGACCTCGCAATATTGTGTTGGCCCACGGTTCGGTTTCGGTACCTTTTTATATTAAAAAAAGAAATCAGAACACATCACCTGTAGGAGCCATTTAGTATGTATTTATATTTTTTGTTAGGTTTGTAAATAGTTGTGTGTGTTTATAGACTACAACATTTTGACTACTAGATGGTAGCATGTCAGGTGATATGAGTCAGCTGTTTTCACACGTAAACAAGAAGATTTTTGCGCATAGGTGGCGGGAGAACACGGTTCTTCGTGTAAACGTAATCATGGCAAATACAATGGAATAATAACTCTGGATCACTTCACGTTCAACGCGTTTCTCTGTAATCACCCTTCTGCAATAAACAGGAACATCACCCAAAGATACGGCATAGTATGGACATTCACTCATTACCTGGATGCGGGTCAAGAACATTCTTTTAACCTGTGCAAGTGACTAAGTGGAAGGCAGCCGTGAGAGTTGGTTGTGAAAACGAGTTAACGCTCCTTCCTCCACTTGCAAGAGAGACGGCTGGGTGATGGTGACGTAAATGCGACATCGTGTTAGATGTGTTTCCATTCATGTAGCTGACAGTGGTAAAACAGTGTCTTCTTACCCTCCTTGGCAATACTGCACATTCATTCCAAAGTGTTCCCACACAGCAGACTTAAAAGACGATGGTGCCTCTCAAATTTTCTTCTTTTCTGTATCGCTCGCCATTGTCACGATTAGCTGAGAATGTTTTGTCGTGGTTTCACTTCTTCTCCAGCTCGGAATTTGCATGCAGAGCACTGATAGGCTCCAAAGAAAGTCTGATTGGCTCTAGAGATGTTCCGTACCTCCGAATGTACAACGTGCCTTTAGTCTGCAGCGCAGTACGAACGTTTAGGAAGTTAATGGAAAATTATTGCGGACCGTAATATTGTGGTGCACGCGTGCGTATTATTATGGCTAAAATCATAATCACTTTTTTAACCCGATTTTACTGATTAACTTTAGAAACATCATGCATTTATTGAACTTTAAAAATACACGTCACACCGCAGACGGGCAAAGAGACTGGAGCTGCTCCGAGTGTAGCTGTGTCGCAGGGAAGGCAACATATTGGCGAAGTTGTTGACAAGCATGCCCAGTTTCCCACTTGGCCTACATCACTGAAAATGCCTGAAGTCATAGCCTATGGGATTTCACTCAGTGGAGGTGACAGTTTTTAAATCAGTCGCTCTTCCCTTTTTCCCTTCCCTGGTGCACTTGAGTAAAACACAGCACGCTGTGTCTGTATCGTTTTGAGATTTAGGGAAGGATTACTTTTAAAAACTTGCGCCAGTAAAACTATTTCACACTATGATGGTTAAACTTTGCAATTAATCGACAGTTCAAGGGTAAACTACTCAGTTGCACCACTAGTTTAGAAACCATAGGAAGACCATAATCCAAAAAGACAGGTGAGATGGTAACCGTCAAAGTGGTTATTGTGCAACATGTGTGGACTATTTTTAAGTAGTGTGTGTGTTAAATGTAGTGCTGTCATTTTGACTCCCTCCCCAACTGAACTGTAAGAAGCTTCGATTGTATGAGGTTTAAGATAAGATAATATAAGATAGAACTTTATTAATCCCGAAGGAAATTCTTGTGCCAGGTTACATAGCAATGTGTTGCATAGCAATAGCAATGTGTTGCATAGCAATACAAAAGCAACAGCGCCCTCTGCTGACCATAATGCCACATTGGACAATTCTAAGAAAGAGGTGTTTTTTTCTTCTTTCTGTTTTGTCATTGTGACCGCTCTGAAAGGTCTTAGTGTGGCCACCAGCATTTTCCCCATGCAGGAAATAATCTCTGCACTGCCTGTTCATGGTGTTCATGCCACTCAACCCGTACTCTGTCTCTCTCTCTCTGTCTCGCTAGGTAACTCGGAGGGAGGCGAGAGCCAGGCGGGGGGAGGAACATAGCGCCACCTCCCCCACCCCCGCCTCTTCTTCCTCCTCCCTTCGTGGGACGGCCTCCTAGGATGCTGCCGTCGTGGAGGCAGTCCGCTGGAGGCGTCTCTCCATGGACACACCTGTCGACCAACATGGGTCCTCCAGAACAGTTCCTCTGGATATTTAGAAGTCTAGTCTCCAGGAATTACACCCATCCCACTCATCCACCCACTTCTCACGCCCACCCCACCCCCATCCCCCGCCGCCTCCTCCTAATCCTTAGGCCCGGATCCCCTCCCACTCCCTATCCCCCTGTCGACTGTGCAGTTCATCCTCTCTGCATTCAACTTTATTATCTGGAGTCGTTGTCCCTCCCACCCACCCGTTTTGTGTTTTTACTTTTGACTTCTTTTTTTCCGAGTATTATATATATATTTTTTTTCTTCCTTTCGATAGCGAAAAAAACAAAAACACAAAAGACTTAAAGGCTTTGGTTGGGGACCGCTCATCATATTGATGAGTGTAAGGGTGTTCCCCCCCTCTACATTTTAGAAAACAAAAATCACACACGCACACACTCAGACACACATGCATATGGCACATGTTTAAGACTGCAGTTTCTACTTTCGGGGGACCTTTTTACTCGCTCGTACCGCCGCGGCACGCCGGAAGCCCGCCGGAGGATCCTCATCCATACAGCACGTGGTCGGCCCGCGTCTGCCCACATTGGCCTGTCTCCCACGGCGACGAGGACGACAACGGCTTCCACCTTCCCTGAGCCCACCGCCCCCCCCCCCTTCTCTCTCCTTTCTCCTGATGTAGTTGGGTTTTTTTTGTTTTCATTTTTCATCATTTCCTTTTTCTTTCCCAGCAAACATAATTTATTTTTTAGGCTTTTTCCATAAAGGCAACTTAACACGTATGCACTGTTTTGTTAAAATGGCCCGGCCCGGACCACTCGAGAACCAGTCGACAGACGGCAGTATCTTCTGCTTCCCTAATAAGTTACGCTAGAGTTAAGGCAAGGACGTAATGAATGCAAGCGCTCCCTAATTATGAGTTTAAATGGTAAGAGGCTGCTTTCACTCGGGGAAGCCTCGTCTAAACATACTGAAATGTGTCCTAGTTATGGACCCTTGTGCTCTGGTAGTTTTTTCTTTTTTCTTAGCTTTGTTCTGGGGTTTTTTTTTTCTAAAGAGTAACTCCACACTGATCCGACGTTCTGCATGTCAGCCGCTTGTCTGTCCGATAAAACATCCTAAGGGTTTATATTATGTTGATACATATTTTTTTACTTTCGAAAAATGTTATGTAAAACTGTTAATCCATTTCTCGTTTGGGGGAAAAACTACATCTTGGAATAATGGACTTATTTTTGTGTGTGTGGAACATTGGAGTGTTAATTCCCTTAAACGCCATGTACATTTGAATATATCATTTAGTAGCATACCATGTTTCTCAACCCCCCCCCCCCCTCCCGACTGCCCCCCCCCCCCTCTTTACAGAAATAAAAACATTTTGGACTGACCTCTGCTACTTATTTCTACATGTTGGACCAAAACAAACTCTTGAAGTGTTCTTGGGGCGTTTATAAAGGATTGAATGGTTTGCGTGCAAACAAAAAAGTTATGGTTATGAAGGCCTTCTAACGATAAAAATGAGCAGTTCTGTCATGTCGGCAAGCGTCCCGGCACAATAAACACACTTCATTTGGTTTGTATGTCGGTAACGAAAGCACTCTCTCCCTCAGGCAGCTGCTGGACTACCCTGCTCTGTTGAGGTTACATCGTGAGATTGAAAGCTACATGGAAGAGTCATCTGAACCGTCTTATAAAAGTCACATTTTTTTGGTCTTCTCCAAATCCAGACTTTGCAGTAAAATGTTGAATGGCTTTTTTTTTTTATGTGAGTGGGTTCAGCTCAGCTTGCCAAACCTCTGCTACTGTCAGATGTTGCCAGCTCATCTCATGTCTCATAGCTTTCCACGGTCTCACGGATCAAGTGTTTTAATTTCACATGCCTCTAGTGTGGCAAGAAAAATCTGAATATTGTGAAGTTGTTTGGACATAAACTTGGGGTTTTGTTTTAGAGATCCCAATGAGTCATTATGTTCGGTAAACAGTTGTGAATAGTTTCTGTCCACCAGGGGGCGGTAGTTCTCAAACTTTCTTCAGTCTCCAAACCGCTGAACGGGACCAATCTGAAGCTCTTATGTTCACTCGTGATCTGAGAAGACGTTTTCCAAAACAATCCATTTATTGAGACTAATTCTCGCTTTGTCAAGTGAAGTCTCTCCCAAAATAAACAACTTAGAGAAAAGTTGGACGTATTGAACTAACACATAGTTATATAAAGCATGCATACTATTTTAATGAGCCACACACTATTTCCATAATGTGTTTAATGGAAAACATTGTTCAGGCTCAGGAACTAATATCTTAATGGCTCCAAAACAGCTTATGCCCATGAAGGTAAACTAAGTAAAATATTATCTGCTCTCTGTATTGTTTTTCTTGGTCCCATTTCTATAAAATATAAAGAGGAATAGGTTTTCTGACAAATCGATTCAAATAGTAGAACCAGAAGAGAAGTTCACCATCTTAATTTAGTCTGTACAGTAGGCCTGTTACTGTGAGGGCTACTTGCTGTTTGACAATATCTCGATTAACTTTGTATCTTTTGCCTCTGATTCATGTCTGACTAACTGGACTGTGTTATTACAAATGAAAAATGGACAACTCCTCTAATGTAGTTTACAAACAACCTTAAAACCCTGAAATGTTTCTCATTCCAGTTAATCACAGAAACAAATGTTGATTATTTTCTCTAAGTTCAGACAATCTGGGACATCATTCTGAGATCACTGGATGCATGGGGTAGTTTTCTTTTATTTACGTCTCGCATCTAATACTGATATAAATAGTTTGCTTTTGGAGACAGTTTTAACAGATGAAGAAAAGAAAAGTGACGCTGCTGCATCTTTCAACCCTACAAATCACCGCCTTTTGTCATTGCCAAATAAATAGCAACTAAAAGGTTTAATCTTAATGTCTGAAATAAAATATACCGCTTGTAACAATGGATATTCATTGGCTATGTAACATAGACCTATCTCTGTGTTGGATGGTCATGTTAAGTCACTATAACGTCCAGCCACTAGTGTTCTCAGAGGGAGTGTAGGCCAGCTGCAGCATCTTTATAGGCCTTCTTATCTGGACATTGAATCGTGTTTATAAAAAAGCCACTTTTTGTAAATGAGTCATTGCTTTCAGTCAACGTGAATTGTTTTGGCAAGCTTATAAGACCATCGTGTCAGAATAAATGAAGCCTTGGAGTGAAGAAGAACGATAAAACTCAGCAATGCAAATGTTAAAATAACAATTCCTGTGGTGATTTAAGTGAGGAGGAATTTAATGAAACTTTATAACACTGAACAGCAATCTTCTTTTATGGTAGTATCTATTCTCTGGATAGATATTGAACGGGACAGGTTCATAATTCATTCACCGGGTATAAGGATGAACTCGTTGAAGTAGAAAAATACATTCTCCAGGATGATTAATAAAATATAAAAGTTGATGTTTAAGTGAATACATGCAGTTCAATTAATGGTCATACTATCACAATATTTGTTATGGCTGTTGATTGAGTCAAATTAGTTATTTTGCATAAATTGTGATATTTTGCTTCATTGCATTAGTTGTAAATGTGTTGCATTGTTATGCCTTTGTAATTTCTTGTTACTTTGACTGACATAATTGGTGTGGTGTTCGTTCCACACGCCATACTGAACCCTGAATCAAACAACAGACATTCACTCACTAATAGCTGGCGGGATGGCTATTTCTGTGGAGTGTGTGTGGGTTGGTGGCTCACCTGGCCCCAGTTAGAGTCTGGGGTTGGATGAGGCTGCACACCTGTGATGCATTTGCTAATAACGGCACACATGTTAAACCAGCCACCACCACACACACACACACACCACACACCACACACACACCATAGTTTCCATAGTTTATAGCCGACATTGTCCAACTAAAAATATCCATGGACATTAGCTTATTTGGCCTAAGTCTGTTAATTGCACCTTGCACCTGTCAACAGTTACTGCAACAATGTGACATGTTATTATGTATATGGAAGCTGACACCGGCCCCTGCATCCATCCATCCATCCATCCATCCATCCATCCGTGAATGTAGGGTAACACCGGTCTCATGTATAAAGGTCAGCAGTAGGGGGCAGCACAGGGCCAGAGCCCTCGGTCATGTTGAGCAGTCCACCGTCATGCCACAAGCTGGGATGAGGAAATTTGTTTGGACATGACCCAAGAACAAACAGCGGGACCACGAAAACAATCACAATTTATGGAACTTACCGAGCAAAACAAATCCCTGGGATCACTCATACTTAAGGCTGGCTACCAAAATATACACCGTGTGTCTGGGGTGTTTATGAAAAGCAACGCGCGTCTTTGGACAGCTAAAAAATACACAATCACAAGTGATATTGAAATAGAATACCACACCGTACATATACATTTAACAATGCTATACGTCTAAGCATATATATCGTGTATATATGTATGTATACATATATACATATGCAGAGCGAGAAGAAATTGCATTGTCTAATCAGTGCAAACTAGGTCAAAAATGCCCCATCCAATAGACACTACTTGGGATCCCTGCATCCTCTTTTCTTCCCCGTGTTTGAAATCCTGATGTTGCTCTCCAGCTAGACCAGGAGGCTCCGTAAAGACATGTTTATTGCCATACCTGAGAGAGGTCTGACTAACAACAGCTGTCCTGTAGAGTGACACAAATGTGCTCTTAAAATATGTACAGTAAAAATAATCTCTGGAGTTTTAAAGATGTGTTTTTTTAAGATAGCGTTTCTTTTTCATTTGTGATTGAGCTTACTCAATTCCTTTTCCTTCCTTCATTCCATTCTTCACCTTGTGACCCTATTTTCAAAAGACGCTTTATAAATAAAAATGTACTTTCTTCCTCCCTTCTGTATATACTTGTCGTTTCATTCCAACTCTTACTGTACGAGGAAATCGTCTGCGATGTAAAGCCAAAATTCACGATTTATGTGCCGTCTGAAGAAGTTTGTTTGTTTCTAACCCTTCAAAAAAAAGAGGCACTGCTGACTATGGACTCGTGACATGTGGCTATTTCCTGCCAACACTTCTCTCATGCATGTCGGTGATGATAGGAGGATGAGGACACATCAAAGAGGCATGTATGCTCTTGCCACAGCCTCCATATTTTCTGTCCACACCACGCTCTCGTTGCCATGGCGCTTTCAAACACTCTGTTTGCCACATCAGGCGCCGTGAGTGAGGCATTGATCTTGGGGAATCGACTCATGGCTCCGCTTCAAGTGTGTGAGAGCCTGAGCATGGCCGACCAACATTTCTGACTTGTCCGAAATTTTGGACTGGAAAAAAAATCGGACTGGATCCTGTACACTGCAAGGCAAAAGACACCCGACGAAGTTTGTTTCTTGCCATTCAACCACATACACAGTATAGAGGAACGAAATATCCTTTCTCACGGAAAAATATAAAAAATACATGGTGACCAGCGTATGAACAGCATGACCAAGATTGACAGAATATAATATCATGACGCAATATATGTGGCGTAATGATATTACTGTATAGTATTAACATGATGACCTCAGCACGTAGCATCAGGTTGAAGGCTGCTACATACTCCGCGAGAAGCGAGAACAAGAACAAAGTTCTCGCAGCCCTGGACATTTCATACTCCGCGAGAAACTCAAGCGCAGAACTCAAAGGCCCCGCCCACAGCGGCAAACTTCCACGCCGGCGGAAGGTGCATTAACCACGCCCACTTCAAATTGACCAATCACACAATAGTTCTCGGACACGACGCGAGAACAAAGTTCGGCCCGGATGATGTGTCGAGAACAAGCTGCGAGAACTCCTGACCCTTGTCTACGTGAGCAGGTTGAAAGACACGGCAGTAAAGCTCCATGTTAATTGCACAGCTGGACTCACTTTGTTATTAATTACATAACACCACATGGTGTCAGAAGTCCTGTGAGCACGTGTAACAGCTCCTTATCGTAAAAAGAGAAGAGCAACCGCGCCAAGTGCCAAGTTTAGCATACAACCACCAGAGAGCTTTGACTTCTCAAGACCGCAAACGTGGGCTAGCTGGATACGTCCATTAGTCAGATTTCATCTGGCAAGTAATCTGAACGGATAATCAATAATCAATGAACACTTTGATATACTGTATGGGAGATGAAGTGGACGATGTGTTGCATGGGCTGGCTTTGACGAAGGAAACCAAGGGAATGTATGAAGGCATTCGTAACACCTTCCAGGACTTTTTCATAGTCAAGAAAAACGTAATTTATGAGTGGGCAAAATGTAATATGCGGCTACAGGGGGACAGTGAGACCGTGGACTCTTTGGTCACCACCCTGTACGCGCTAGCTGAACACTGCAACTACGGACTGCTACGCGATGAGCTAATTCGCAAACAGGATCGTAGTGGGGCTGCGCGACAGGCGGCTCTCGGAGAGAATGCAGCTGGACCAAGATCTAACGCTGGAGTCGGCGATCACCGAGGCGCAGCAGAGGGAGGAGGTGAAACGCCAGCAAGTCACACTGAGCGGTGAGACCAGGTTGGAGGCCAGTGACAGCAAATCTGTGGACAGAGTGTTCAAAGGCTTTAGCAAGGGAAAAGCTAAAAACAAGTGTCGACAGTACAACATCACGCAAGCTGAGCCGGACAGTGCCCTGCGCAGTAAAGCAAAGACTTATCAGTGGCAGCTCCACATCCCATTCAAAGAGCGTCTGTCCTGCCAACGATGTAAAATACCACTCATGCGGGCGATGTAAAAGAAGGGGACGCTACAAGCGAGTGTGCGCAGCATCAAAAGCTGTGCATGAAATACAAGAGGATGACGAGGACGGAGTGTTCCTGGGCAGCATCACAGCCGATGGCGAGCCTTGGATGGTCAACATTGACATCAACAGACAGGCGCCATGTCTACGTGAGCAGGTTTAAAGACACGGCAATAAAGCTCCATGTTAATTGCACAGCTGGACTTTGCTATTAATTATATAACACGACAATAGAAACGATGTGAGAATGCGATATGAGAATATACATAATATAAATAATGCCTAACTAGTGACCTCAGGTAATTCATAGTATAGGTAGGAGGCACAGCGGTGATGATGGTCTGGTATATAGTGTCCGTGCAGACTATTGCAGGAACAGAGAGGTATAGTCCATGTGAGTTTTATGTGTGTCATGGAATTGTGGGGACGTTCTAGTGTGTGTGTGTGTGTGTGACAAAGTGAGTGGGTGGGGGGGTGCTTATGTGGTAGATAGCAGCAGGGTGTCTGACAGCTTGGGGGACGAAGCTGTTGCAGAACCTTGCAGTGTTGGTTCTGATGCTACGGTATCTTCTGCCTGATGGCAGAGGGGCAAACAGTGAGGAGTCTTTCACGATGGAAGAGCCTCTGTGTGCACAGCGCCTCGGAAAGATGTCCTGGACGGAGCGGAGAGAGAGCCCTCAGCCGTCCTCACTATGTGTTGCAGGGTCTTGCGTTCTGAACAATTTTGCAATTCCCAAACCACACAGTAATGCAGCCGGCCAGGATGCTCTCCACAGTGCCTCTGTAGGCGGTAAGGATGGGCAGCGGTAGACTGGCTCTCTTCAGTCTCCGCAGGAAGTGGAGGCGTTGCTGTGCCTTCTTGGCTAATAGAGTTGGTGTTAAGAGACCAGATGACGTCGTCGGCGATGTTCCCAGCAAGAAATGGGGCGCTCCTGGCGGTCTGCGGTCTCTCCGTCAGGAAGTCCAGAATCCGGTTACGGGAGGTGTCGAGGCCCAGCAGGAAAAGCAAGCACATAGCGGGCTTCATAACTTTGTTTGTCTATTCGTCCACCTGGACCCTATCCCATCATTTTGGGTCTAACCGATGAATCCAGAATTCAGACAACACTTTTGGTGAAATTGGTCCAGTGTTGAGCAAGAACATCTACATTGTTTCACATCAATGTACGTCCTCTAAAAGTGCTGTTTTTGCCACTGACAGGCTTAGATTGTTATGATCTGTTTGACAACATTATGGAAAGGATCCCTACAGAGAAATTATGTTTGCGAATGTGTCTAACAAAGTCTCACTCAAGAAAAAATCTTGCCACATCTTGCAAGGGCTGAGCTATTGCAGGAAGACAACTGTGGAAACGTGTGTGAGAGAGTTGGGGAGAAGGCCGCTGGCAAGAGTTTGTTGTGTTAGGATTGATTCCGACAATGAGAGATTTTGTACGAGACTTCTGCTTGAGTGAGTCTTGGTTAGACACAAAAACAAAGGGACCAGTTCAAACGAAAAGTAAAGAAAAGTTGTATTTCTCTGCAGGGATCCTTTCCATAATGTTGTCAGGCACTCTCAGTGGCAAACCAAGCACTTTTAGAGGGTGTACATTGACGGGTGCTATTGCCCCAAATGGATGCAATGGAGACATTTCATGGCTGCGCCCTCCCTCAATACTGAACCAACTTCAAAAACTGTTATTCGCATTAGTCAGTTGGACCTGGAATGATGGGAAAATAGGGTTCCCATTGGAAAATCCTGAAGTTACCCTTTTAATATGATGTGGCGTCCGTCTTCAAACTTAAATAACAGCAGTTGTGCTTCCAAAAACATTACTCCACCCTCACAAATTGCTATCCATAACCAATTGTATGTTATTGATCTAAAGGCCTTTACACACCGGGGGCGTGACGAAATTGCGATGTGAAAATACGACACTTTTTCAATAAACGTTCCAAATACATTCGCGGCAGGCTCATTCTTCAGGAAATTTGATGGAATCAACATGGTGATCCAGTGATTATGATCTATATCTGCCACCACAAAACAAAGTATCTGAAGCGATGACACCAGAGCACTCATATGTGCTCCAGTAGGTATGCTGCAGCGTCTCCTGTTACTTTGGGTAATGTATAAGCAGTGGCCAGGTAAATATTACACACAGTGTCTGCCGTATTTGATTAATTTAACGTTGAACCTGCTACGACCCTCTTGTCTTGCTACCAACATCCTAACCTAGAACTACATAAAGTCACCCACTGTCCTGACAGCCCAACTGTTCCGAGATAGTTTGCCACAAGTTTTCCTTCAGATCTTTGTCTTTATAATTATTTTCACCTTTGTCAAACAAGATAGGGTGGTGGGAAATGCAAACAATCAATAGGTCTGCCATTGTCATAGTAAATCTGTATAAGCCATCTCTCTTTCCAAGGCCATTTTGTTCAGGCTGCTGTGGCAAGCGATTCAAGATTCAAAAACTTTATTCGTCACAGACAGCATATGCAGTGAAATGAAAAGTGGCGATGCTCAGTGGAATGTGCAAAAGAATACTACAGATAACACAAATTGGAGGAATCAGAATCAGAATATTTACAATATTTACAGTAAAAAAAAGACCAACAGGAATGTTAAATGTAAAAAATATGAACAATATGTGTGTATGTGAGTGTGTGCATGGGAGGGGCAGTGGGGGGGCCCTGGTGAGGTCAGAGTTCACAGTCCTGTGTGCATGTGTGTATGTTAGTGTGTGCATGGATGGGGCAGAGTAGGGCTGGGCGATTAATCGATCTCGAATTGAGATTGCGATACATCTTTTGTCGATCTCAATCTGTCAGCTTTTGCGTTTTTTTTCGATCTGGATAGATCTGACAGCAGCGTCATGACGCACCGGAAATAAACGCGACAACAGCCAATCAGTCTGCAGTGTTTGTCTCGACACGCCCATTCGCTGCGATTGGCGCAGCCAAAATAACGCAACAACAGCCAATCGACAGCCACCGAGACAGCACACTATGAAGTGGTACTTTTAAGTCAACGCCCTAACCCTAACCCTAACCCTAACCCAACACTAACCCGAACCCTAAGTCCTGTTAATTGTGCAGTGGGAGAGAGTACATTGTTGATCAACTCACAAGGTATGTGTTCAAGTCACGATGGAAATCTCGTCCTTTTCCAACTTAACACAGCAAAAGTGTAATGTCAAATACCACCTCCGACCGCTTCATAGTGTGGTGTCTCGGTGGCACAGCGGAGAGAGCTGTGCAGTCTCTGCTGTCCTGGGTTCAAATCCTGTGGAAAGCCTTCCCTTATGTCTAAGTCCTGTGAACGGTAAAGTTAAATACGCCCGGAGACCATGCCCAAGTAGGCATCTTGGTGGTGCTGTGGTCTGTGCTGGATGTCAACACTCTGGAGACTCAGGTTAGAGTCAGCGCACATACGGCCACCAAGAAGTGAATGCCAGCAGGCCCCCCCACAGAAGGGCTACACCTAAAGGGCTCTTATTTTAAAAGTGACGACATTCCTTAAAGTCGCATTCAACTTTACCGTTCACGGGACTTAGACATAAGAGAAGGCTTTCCACAGGATTTGAACCCAGGACTGCAGAGCTGAAGGTAAGAACTCTGTGCCACCAAGACACTGCACTGTGGAAAGCGGTCGGAGGTTGGTATTTGACAATTACACTTTTGCTGGTGTTAAGTGGAAAAGGATCAGAAGATTTCCATCGTGACTATGAACACATGACCCTTGGGAGTTGATAACAATGCACTCCACTGAACCATCAGGACATGACAATACAATTAACAGGACGTAGAGTCAGGGTTAGGGTGTTAGGGCGTTGACCTTGAAAAGCACCACTTCATAGTGTGTTGTTCTTGTTGGGCACAGCGGAGAGCGTTCTTACCTTCACCTTTGCAGTCCTGGGTTCAAATCCCACCAATCACGCCCCAAGCAGGACTTGAACACGCAACCGAGACAACACACTGTCAAGTTGAGTCCTATTATAGGTCTGTTGTTAATGTAAATACCCGATGGGCCGAATTAAACAACGCAGCGGGCTGTAGTTTGCCCACCTCTGATTTAACCAATTCATATTTTTGTACTTTATTTATCTTAATGTTGTACAGGGCATTTGAGCCACTTGTTTTACTATTTTTGTCTTTTTGTCTTCTCATCGTTCAGGCCCACCACCACTGTGTCATCCGCAAACTTGACAATGGTGTTGGAGCTGAACCTGGCCACACAGTCATGTGTGTACAGGTAGGGGGTACAGGTAGGGGGCTGAGGACCTGCAGCTTTCCTGGTGTTCACCCTCATCAGAGCCCTCCTCACGTTGTGTTGTCGTCACAGAGAGTGTGCTCGTCCCTAGCAATGGAACTCACTTCAGCTACGGTCCCGGTACCAGTGTTGTTGTTATCACCCGAACCAAGCATAGAATGAGTTCACTAGGGATGAGTTCGCACTCACTGTTGAGGGGGATCTGCCCCGGTAGTCTGTGATTGTCCGTAGCCCTGCCATAGGCGTCTGGTGTCACACTGCTCCATCTGCGACTCCACTCTGTCTCTGTACCTCCTCTTTGCGTCCTTCACCGCTCGCCGGGGTCCATAGGACGGCGATTTGTATTCTTCCATGTGGCCGGATACGAGGCCGGAGTTGTAGGCAGCAGTACGGGCGTTCCCTGCGGAGCTATCACGATAGCGACTAGACACGGTCGCCGCCATCATGGAGGTTGTACAAGGGTTGAAATATATGTTTATAGCACAACAAAATGGCCACGTTTACGCCATCGCAACTGATGCAGTGCTCATTTTGGTCTCAGGACTATGAAAGTGGAAAAGAAGAATTGTCATGGCAACGTTGGCGTTAGCCTGTTGAAATTACAATACTCAGCCAGTGAATGAATACAACTTTCAAATCACTGGGAGTGATTTGAAATAGGCTCTCTTGTTGAATGGTAATCACAAATGTTCAACCGGATGTTTTCTCAGAGATATTGTGGATGGAGCTGTGCTACAGCAGACAACCATTTTGATTTGAGATTGTCTGTGTCATCCATGGTTTCCATTCTTGGAAATAATAATGACAATAATGAATAATGATAATAATTTCTTACCACTAGCATGCATACATGTGCTCTATTCTATCTAGCCACCAAAGCTAAGCCACTTTAGCAATTTCTTTGTGCATATGACAACAAAACATCTCCAGAAACCATACAGGGAGCGTTTATACAACTAACACACAGGTGCAATAAAAACAGAAAATAGTCTGACAACACACGGCTGCTGCCTCAGGTTGCCTGAGTAGAACTCAGTGACACAAAGACGGCTTTTTATATCAAGTAAGAGGGATTTATATAAGTGACACAAAACTGACAAGGGATGATAATATGATTATCGTTGAGCAAACACTTAACACTATAAGCACTTGTAAGTGCCATGGGATTGTACCTTCATAACACATGGTCCCTATTTAGTCAACTCCAAGTAACACTCAGTCTAAATACTAACTATAATCTTGAGCCTAAATCAGCCATTAGCTAAGAGCATAAGCCATAGCTTGCTTCCAATATTGTAACTGTATACGCTTCCCTCATTAGCAAGTTATAATATAACATGTAGCATTTAACATTTTAACATTTTAGACTGATTAAATACAACCATATTTTTTCCTTGAACAATAAGGTTAGGCAAATATAATATAATATATCAATAAAGATAGTATATAAAGTATATAATTGACTGACTCATGGTCAGAGTCCACCAAACAATTGATAAGCTGTTGATAACTGCTAACCTTTCACAGATAAATGCAAATTAAATTTTCCTCATGATACACTTTGACATTTTATTATGTTGCTGCCCTAACTTTGGTGTCGGGATGTCTCGTTTTGGAAGTAACCGGAGTTGGCAGTGAAGTGCTGATGCGTTGCAGAACACGTTGGGGGTTTAAAATATGAACGGATGCGAACGAACGGCGCATTTCTTCAGGGGGAGGAGGTGCTGAAGGAGAGGGATCCTCTCTCTCTAAGACATAAGGAGCTCTGCTGTTATTAGACGAGGTAGCCGAGATAACCTTTCACTTGGATCATTTGTTCTGTATATGACAACTCATTTTCATCTATTTTTGATAAAGGACGGCTGGATTAGGGCCAAACTCCTGGAGGTGCCATCCTAGTTTGGTCTCAGAAGGGGGGCGTCCCTTTGACTAATGTCTTCATCAGATGCTGGATTTAAACAGGCAGTTATTATTGTCAGTTCAGGAAACAAAGCACAAATATACGAATGTTGGAGACACAAAATGGCGGACAAGGATACCTCTGAAATAGTTTACGTTTATTCAGCAGTCCTTATAGAATGTTAGATAAAACATTTTTTTGGCACAATTGCTCAACGGTATCAAGCTGTCCTGTTTCTGTGTGGGTCTCTAAATAAATATGCAAAACCATAATTTACGCCCTGAATAAATATACACATAAAATCCACTGAACGAATGAGATGCACTGCATCGGCACCTTGCGCCGTGCCTCCTCAAAACATAAAGTACAAATAAAACAAAAACAAACTGAAAAAGTATATAATTTATCATACTTCAGGCAAGACAGTTACAACGGGTTCGAAACCAAACCACACCAAGCGGCCGGTGACAGTGAGAATAATTTGAGAAATATGTATCAACGTTCATCTCAGCAGCTCATTTTTCCTGTTTGATTGTGCGAGAGGCAATACAAAGAGAAGGAGGCAAGACAAGGCTGTACTGTGGCCGGTGGATCATAGTAATTTATGGATTTGTTAGGGATGGGCACCGACACAAAACTCTTAATTGCAAACCCGACAAAGTATTTTCTTTCCGTAAGAAAAACATGCCGCTGCTTATAAAGAACATAATGATTCTCTGTCCCACATTTGCTTCTCATAATTACACACAACCACCGGCTGGATGGTGAGCGCAACGTTAGCATGCTACACTCTCAGGCCCAATGCATTTTTCAGGGCTTGTTGTCACCTGCAACGTGAAAAGTGTTTATAAAGTTATGCTGGGAGAACAATTATTACATTTTGGTTTTGACTCGCTTTGGCAATGCTTTTTAAGAGGGGAAAATACTTCCATCGGGCTTTTATTGTCGTCAAAACATGCAGATATTTGGTTACCCAAAGGCTAGGATGACGAACATTCATAAAATTATCTAAGCGTTTCTTTTCTTGGAGAGCAGAGTGTATAATTATTTCAAAGCGAGCTGGTTAGGATGGAACTACTGTAATGGTTTGTGTGGGACCACATTATCAACACAGTATCAATTAAGTGATACAAAATAACTTCCTGCAGTTAGGGAAACACATTTTTTGTTTTCTTTGAGCTCCAGATTTCTCTGCAATTTTACCTGGAAATAACATGGCAACTGCTTCAGTAACAAAAAAAAATTAATGATGCATACATGTGGAGTCAACTTCAATATGGTAGAACAATCAGCTGGTATAGCATGGGTATCCACATTTCCTGGTGAAAGACAGAAGTACATGAGTCGACTAGCTTTCGGTATTGGTTGCCAAAGTGTCCTGCACTGATGCACATAGTTTTAACGGAGCATACATCCTGAACTCTTCCGAAAGCACGTGGCTTCCGCAAAGATTTCAGCATGGAAAGATGAGAGCTAAATGTCGCGGCGGCGAAGAAGAATCCGCGTTCTTCCCCCGTTAGGTGCGCTGGAAATCAGCCCCCAATCGTATGGATTCTCGATTCGAAGTATGAAGCACAGATCCTGCCACAACCAGTCATGTGGCTGAATTCTCTTTACACTATTCACAGTGTCACTACATAGTTAGATAAAAATAACTTGAATTTGGGGTATAAATACAAATAGTAGTTTATGTAATGTTTAGTGATATTATAGCAAACACTAATTCAGCACATGCCGTGTGAATGTGGTTGGGTCCCGGTTTCTGGACATTCCGCTCCCTCTATGGAATGTCTTTCTGTAAAAAAATATATAAAGGCATCGTCCATTAGGGAACAGCCACAAATCTGTTTCATTGCTCTTCCTCCTCTGAGTTTGTATTCCACATCATCGCTGGTCGTTCATCAAAGCGTCCTTATTAAAGTCTTCATGCGGCGACGGAGTGCAGCGTGTGTGCGAGGTCGTTGTGGTGTGTTTCTCAACCGCGGGCCAACAGCCGTGTGGAGGGCTGGCAGCGGCGGGGGGGGGAGGGGTCATACACAACCGCACGCCTGTGCCGACACTTCCTGTATTGTGTGGTAGCGGCTATTGTTGTCCAGGAAGGACATGTCTTCCTCGTAGGCGGTGGGCCGGCAGCAGGGCCCGCTGCTCACCTTGTCCTTGCGGCCCTTCTTGCTGAAACCGGAGCGCCGCATGCGCTCCAGGGTGATGTCGTAGTTGCGCCGGTGGTCCATGCACTTGCCGCTGCAGTAGCGGAACAGCAGGGTCTCGTCGCTCTCGTAGCCCAGGCCCAGCTCGCTCACGGTCAGCTCCACCTCCCGCAGGGAGCAGGGCTTGGGTCTGCGGGCGCGCTTCGTCCTCCGGGCCTGACTGAGGTCCAGGCGCCGGCCTCGGCGGTGCTTCCGGTCCAGCAAGGTCCCGACGACCTGCTGCAGCTCGCCCTCGGTGAAGCTCTGGAACAGCTTGGAGACTGCAGGCAGAGAGAGAGAGAGAGAGAGAGAGAGAGAGAGAGAGAGAGAGAGAGAGAGAGAGAGAGAGAGAGAGAGAGAGAGAGAGAGAGAGAGAGACGGGTCACACGACTGCAGGGGACGGGGGCTCTGGTGACATTGGATTGGGTCTTGATGGCTCAGGGCCACCAGACCTACCAAGGATACATTTGACAACAAGCAAAACACATCTGAAAATAATGAAATATCAAGTTTGAACAGATGGAGGCATTTGTTTATCAAGGTTAGTGTTTATGTGTTGCAATATCTCACGGTCTGCCCACTGACAGACGATCTATTGAGACGATAGAAAGATGTCAAGGCGATGGTTGTTACGCTTCAATGCAGCGGTTGTGCTTCAGAGAAGGCATCAATCAAGCAGACTTGACCACTTAAAGTTAGCTTGCAATGAAAGCTGACGCCTTGTTACATTTCCCATCACATTATTGGAGTAAAAAAATTCCCCCCCAAAATGAACATTGTACATTATACATCCAATTGTAATCAACATGACCTTCGCTGCATCAGAATCCTTGTGTGTTTGTGCTTGACTACGACCTGTCTGTGCTGGTTGAGTCAACACTTTGTGATTCCGTGACATATTTCTGTTGCCCTTCGTATAAACCAGGACACAGGCTAGTGCACACAGCTGGCTAGCCTGTTTTTGGCTCTTCTCGTGCGATCCAATAAAATCCCCAAAGGTTCATCTCGCATTCCTTCTAGAGTTTTCTCCTGGGCTAATGACCTGTTTTCCCTGGGAACACTCCCCCCCCCCCCCCCCCCCCCTCCATCACAATAAGTATGTACGATGTGATCTGAATGTGATTTCACCTTGTATTTAACCTGGGTAGCCCCGCCCTCTCACCTCTTCCCCATGGGAACATGTGAACCACAAGGTGCACAAGTGGCTGCTGGTGACAGGGTAGAGATATGAAGACCTTCCACAGACAATAGTTCCCAGGTGTGAGTGTGATAAGCCATTGCAAGTTGTAATGTGACATTGTGGCACATTACAATTTTACAATTTCAGAAGTGGGAGTGTCCACCTAGATGTATGCTGACTAGACCAGACAACCAGCCTGCCCAGTGGAGAGTACCAACGGTAAACGGATCTAATCATCATAGATCTAAGTGGACACTCTCACTTGCAATTTTAGTCACATGACCATTTAGCAATGGCTCATAAAGGCTAACCACACTCACACCTGGTGGTATAACAGGGCCCCTTTAAATGCTGCCACACGTTTTACGCCTCGACATCCTTGTAGGTGAGCTCTGCCAGGGAGAAACCCAGCCGAGCCCATCCTCCTGACACCAACGACCTGAACAGAAGTACAGCCTTACACTCAGAGAGGAGCGATCGTCCACTGTCCGCCGAGCGTCTGCTCCGGTCAAGACCCCCGCCGGACGCCGCTTTGGAGGATGACAGGGCCGACGATGAGGAGGAGGAGGAGGAGGAGGAGGAAGAGGAAGAGGAGGGTGTCGAGGAGATGATGGACGGCAGTCCTCTCGACAAGGAAGAGGAGGACATGCTGGGGTATTTAGTCCTGGGTTTGAACTGCCGGACCGGAGCCATGTTTTTAGTGAGGAGAAGGGACAGTGCTGCACCACAGAGCATGAAGGCAAAAGTAGCACCTTTCCATAACTTCATCTTAGGACGTGGAGGAGCATTGAAACTCTGTGAGAGAGAGAGAGAGAGAGGGGGAGAGAGGAGAGAGAGAGACCCCGTTAAACATCAAGACAATTAAAACAACGTGTCATACCAACTTATTTTTTTCCTTAATTCATCACAAGCCGCCGACGACATACATACATATGCCGTAAAAAAAAAACCTGTCAAATAGAACAGAGACAAAATGGAAAGAACAGTGGCAGTAACCACAGAGAGCGATTCCATACTATCACGTTTTTGCCGTAGCCCCCAGAACATAATTGTGTACAGAACAATGGTTGGGTTGTAGCTCCTCTCCCTAACATGACGACCTGCCGCAGAACAAAAGAAAAAACCTTCTTCCAACCGCGGAGGTTCCCTTTCAAGCCGACGGCAGTTTACATTTGTAGATGCTTGCCGCCAGCTCACTTCTCAGACTAAGTGGGTTTGTGAACAGCTAAAAATGCCAACGCCTGAGAATGCATTGGGGAATAGAAGAGTCATACGGTTCCTTAACACGGGAAATCGGTTTATTTCTCTTTTTTTCTTCTGCTTACCGTTATTGGAGGAGCCCATCATTCAAGGAAAAAAATACAAAAAGAAAAGAACTATCACATGGAAAAAGACTTGTTAGAATAATCCTGATTTATCCTTATTTGTTTTCTTTATTCATAGAAATCTTGACACTGTTTGTTTTTTCTCTGGCAGCAGTGGCGGTTGATGTGGCGCATAGGAAAAGCTAAAATAATTCCTCAATGAATTCCTCATGTAACATACTAACCACACCTATCTGCTGGGGCCTCACACACACACACACACACACACAGACACACACACACGCGTGTGTGCTGCGGTGCACGCCTTCTTTTTTGTGTTTTTTTTTCCTCTCTACCTTCTAAAAAACAAACTAGGTTGTCGAGTCAGTTCATGAACTGGAAGCACAAAAATTCATTTCGCTGGCATCGGGCCATTCTTTGTTGTCATGCCACAATTCCTCGAAGAGATCCACCCCCCCCCCCCCCCCCCCCAACGGCATCCCAAGTGTTTTACATTATTCATATCATGACACACAACGCAACCAAAACAGACCCCCGGAAACCACGCAGGCACGTCGTCTCTTAACGGCGAATCCAGACCGGCCTGTGGTTAAGTGTTTTGACAGAGCGCCGCTGTGTTCCGTACATGTAAGAGCTCCTGTGTGTTTGGCTCGGCAACACGACCAAATGTAATTGAACCAACGTCTCTGGCATCGGGGCGCGATCGGGAATGTAAACACGTAACCCGTCGGGGCTAGTCGATACTTGACTCATCCGTTGGACGCTATAAGCCTCCGCGTTTGCTCAGGAGATGTGCGGCAGTTAAAGTGAAGCTCTTGAGCTGGAGAGAACGAGTTTTTGCACCGGAGCCCATAGTTTTTTACGCCCGCGTGTTCATGGTGATTGTGTGCGGGATCATATTTGATATATGGCCGGTGTGCCTGACGTTGGGTCCGCCCCGGCTCCATCGTGCCCGTTTCATTTCATGATGATGATGATGGAATGCGCTCAAAAGTAGAAAGTCCTGTTTTGTTTGTCTTGGTTCAACACCAACGCCTGTCTCTGCGGTTATTAGTGATTCCCAGCGCAGCGTGTAATAACGCTCAAAATGAATTTCAGAGACAAGTGGCCGTGATATATGACAACCCGGGTGAGATCATTGCTTTCTTATGCAATTAAACAGGTCACTTTGACACAATTACTCAGCGGCGGAGAGGCCGACAGGGGGCCCCTGCGTCAGCTCATCTTGATAAAAACAATTAGCTGGAATCAAACGAGGGCAGTCCTCCAAACTCTCAATCACCGCCCCCGTGGCCGACGGGGCCGACGGGCAGATCAAGACGAGAGGGCGGGTCGCCACAACGACGAGGTGGGTCCTATAAACGCTCTGGACTCCATAAGATGGGGTGGGGGGGGGTTACTTTGCAGCTGCAGACTAGTTAGTTGGGGGTGGTTTCCTGATGGTCGCCTAATCAGTGGGAGACATTTAATACCTATTACTGCCATGAACATAAATATACAGAGGTTAGGGGAGGTGTGTGTGTGTGTGTGTGTGTGTGTGTGTGTGTGTGTGTGTGTGTGTGTGTGTGTGTGTGTGTGTGTGTGTGTCGGGGGGGCGGAGGGTGGTTGTGGTGCTGGTGGGGGGGGGGGGGGGGGGGGGGGAAACAGAGCGCCAGTCTTTTTGTCCGTGGAGTTCCAAGAAGAGCAGCGGGCTCCCTTGAAGGGCGCAGGTGCTGCTGTCTTCAGGAAAAACAGGAGTTCAGCACAACCTACACCCCCCATATATACACACACACACACACACACACACACACACACACACACACACACACACACAGCCTCGGGACCAACCCCCCATGCCAGCAGATGGAGAAGCCATTCCAGAGAATAAAAGATGCTACAAAACAAGTCGCTAAAGACAACCCCCAAAGTATTTCCCCCGTAGTAGCCAGCGCCTGTCTGAGGCTTTCTCTTCGAGGCCGGCAGCAATTCCCGTCGTGCCGATGTGTCCGAGCACGCCGCCGCGCGCGCTTGTTACTGCGCCCAGGGAACGTGTGAGGGCCCCTTAAATAAACGCAGAAAATCCTTTACACGGGAATTGACACAGAGGGAGGCAGACAATGGAGGACTCGACACGCACACCGGGCAGCCAAACAACTCGGCACACATGGAAGTCTTCACGGACAACATGGGAGTGGTTTTGTGGTGCGCAATGTAGCAAATCAATCCCATGGGCGGAAGCCGTCCAAACAGCAAATAATACAACTCCATTGTGATTGTACATGTGTTTGTGTGTGTTTTGTTGTTATTGCAATGGAATTCTCCAAAATCCCCCCGCGTCTGTTCCTTGAGGATTATATCGTTGACAAATGCACACTTCGTCAGCATGTGCCACATTCCCGCCTGACGCTAAGAAGCCAAGACCATTTTTTTTTTCCTGAAAGCGCACAATGGCGGTGATGTCCGACCCTCAGGAAATAATTTGGCCGTCGGTCATGGCGGCGGCGCTAAGCTGGTGGTAATGTAATTACGGAGCACATGGGCGCGTAGTGTGCACCCCAGCGCTCCCCAGCACTGCCAGAGAGGAAGACGCTCTGGAGAACGCCGCAGACGACTAAAACATGAATCGGTGATCTGTTAGAGTGCAGATGAATGGCCTCAGTGGGTGACGTTGTTTTGAACACGGCCGGAAGCACGCGCTCATCGGGGGGGGGGAGGGGGGGGGGGGGGGGAGTGGTGACTTGTGTCCGGCTTTGCATCGGAGTTTAATCGGCCGGGCATTGCCACAGCACAGTGAAGATCACACAGGAGGTCCATAAAGACCTTCTTTATACTGGGGCTTTACGGCGCTCCATAGCAACTTCAGTGACCTCATATCGGAAACACTGGCGTCCTGGCATGGGAGCTATACAGAGAGCTGAGATGAGCTTTATTACCCCGACTGATTTATACTGGACGTACACGCACACAGCTGCACACCCGCGCCCGCATGCACACACACACACACACACACAACAGCATGCACACAGATACATACACACACACACACACACACACACACACACACACACCAGCATGCCCACACACACAGATGAACATGCACACCCACACACACACACAACAGCATGCACACAGATACATACACACACACATTCACACACACACACACACACACACACACACACACACACACACACACACACACACACACACACACACACACACACACACACACACACACACACATACGCACACCAGCATGCCCACACACACACATACGCACATGCACACCCACACACACATGATATGCAGTTTCACTTACCCAAACCTCCCACACAGACTTCTTTGTAACTCAAAGTCCACACACCCACTTACACACACACAAAAACAAACAGACGCACACACACACACACACACACACACACACAACCACACTCTCTGAAGGCAGCACCATCCCATAATACTAGATAATCCTCCTTACATAATGTTTGAAGCTTGACACAGAGCAGACGTGTCCATCGCTGCGTCGCGTCTTATCAGACGGCATGGAGAGCTTCACCTACTTACTCCGCCATGTCTGCTGCCAATTGTCAACTCCTGCACCACGTGAGCCGCTGTCCCCGCAACACATGTACTGACACACACACACACACACACACACACACACGCGCGCACACGCACTTCGGCGGTAAAAATAGCCGGACACCACAGATAACGAGAGCAGGGATCGGAGGGAGAATCACCTACTGTCTCTGAACTTCCTGTTGGGCCGTCATGGAAGGAGCGAGAGTTTTTTGTTTGTTCGTTTTTTTTTTCTCTCCCCGAGAAAGTCTGCCTGGGTGGGGCCTGGGTGGGCCTGGGTGGGTGCGGCGCGGCGTCCCCGCAGAGGAGAGCCTTCAGGAGGCCGAAGGGACAGCTAGAGAGTGCTTGGGGAGGTAAGAGGGACATATTCCAAAGATCAGGGCAGGATTAGCGCTAAAGCCTGCCGGCTTTATCTGTCATCACGTGGGCTAACACCTGGCTGCTAACAGAGGAGTCAAGGCTCGGCCGTATGTGTGCAGTGTGTGTGTGTGTGTGTGTGTGTTAATCCATCAGACACCTCTTCTTCAGGGGTTAAGGCTGACAGCTCCCAGCGCGGAGCGTGCCAGCAGGGTCCCTTTATAAACCCATCAGGGGGGGGGGGGGGGGCAACTTCAATTGGAATAATTGCAAAGTGAGGACCTCCACGGTTGGAAATGTGATTTTTTTTACCACTCAAGAGGACGGAGGGGGAGCGTGATCCGAAAAGCATGCAAAAAAAAAAAGCAAAGTGGATGTTCTGATCCTGGGATTGTGTTGTTCTAAATCCAGCCCGGGTTCTTCTAATGCAACTGAACAGGGCTTAGAGGCGCGGGCCGCTCTGCCAAGTGGACGCCGGGCAACCTGCTTCTGGCGGCGCTCGGCTGCACTCTCTCCATGCCATTGAGCGTGAAGTGGGGGGGAGATAGTGTTGTGATAGCGTTGTGATTGCTTGTGTGTGTTGTGAATAACTGCACGGAACAAGGAAGCAATCGCAGGAGGAGGAAGTGATGATAACATCGACACAAAACACAACGTATCCTTGAATGATACTGTGAGACTCAACCTTTGATCCTCAACTGTAGCTAATGGTCCCAAACCGGAACCTGTTGAGTATGTTTTGGTTGAAACACACGTTGAGCGTGGGGATGAGGTAAACCGGTGAGAACAGATGAATCCAGTGACCGCCGCCCCCCCCCCCCCCCCACGCCACCCACCGCCGTGGCGAACATTTTAACGCCACAAGTAAAACCATCAGCGCTCACGTAGGCAGTAATGGGGTGTGAACCGACGTCCGGCGACATTTTTTGCCGCAGCGTTGTCAGGCCTTTGCGCGCGGCCCCCGTTACGCCCGTCCACCTGGTTAAAGTTACAGATCTGTGTTTTGACGTTTGCCTTCAGGTAGCACTTCTGAACGATGACGCAGCGGCTAAACGGCGCGGCGGCGGCGGCGCGGTGACGCGGGCCCTCTCTCCCCTGCTGTGCGTGCTCGTTGGCCCCGCAGTACTGCCTGCTAATCTGTCTACGCCAGGTCCTCACATTTCACCATAACACAGCGCTATTAACCCTATAGCCATGTTAAACACGCTGATGTTGAAATTACAAATGGTTTGCGGGCATCTGGCAGTGGTTGAATACAGCGTTGGAAGCAAGCAAGCTCTAGCAAGTAGAAGCTTCTAAAAGAATGTTCAATTGACCCTGAAAAAAATGTTTCTTCGACATTTCCTACATATTTTTGGGAAGAGCGTAGCAGAACGAGGCCGGCAATGGTGACAAATGAGAGTTGTTAAAAGCTTTGACAAGTCTCACAAGTGGTGGCCGATGCGGAGTAAAATGTTATCCAACGTAGCCGGCTGTGGGAAGCCCTGTTGTTCACCGAAAACCTCACAAAGCGTCTTCATGATGTATACAATAAGTTATATTAATGGTTTGGAGATCAACAGAGCAGGTTTGGCTCCCCTAAAAACAAGTTTATTCTCAGTTGAATGGGTGACGTAAGAGGACTTAATACACTGTTATTATTCACCCTGGTAATTGTCAAGGCGGGACGGAGAAAGGTATGTATAGGAGAGGATGCACTTTCCACCGCATGTATTTTTGATACTTGAATCCAAATTCTCATTCATTCCTCGGCCGATAATATTAACAAGTTAGATCAAATATTTACAGGATGTTTACCAATGAAGAACCTGTTTGGACGACTGACCGGAAAAATAAAAAAATAAAAAAATACTTCCACTGCGTGCGGGCGAAATCTCTTGAGAGTCGAGTCTCTGGGGGGACGCATGTGTCACTCCTGTAGCGGCGGACACATAACGTCCCCGCTGCTTCTCAGTCACTTCCGCCTGACGCAGTAGTCCTTGTGTGTGTGGTAACCACAGGCAACCGCTAACATTCCTCAACAAGCATAGTGGGGGTGGTCGGGGGGGGGGGGGGGGGGGCTCTGACATGTGGCGACGGGAGCCGTTTGATACCAATAATCCCGGCCCACGCGTTTGGGTGCTCATAACGCCAAGGCATCTCCCCCGCCGCCAGCGCCGACCAAACACCTAACAGCCTCCTCAGCAAAGCCCACCACCCCCTCGCCCCCATCCAGTAAGCTGGCCCCAGCTTATACCAACAAAAGAAGATGTGGCCCTTACCGTTCGGATGGCTAATCCAGACTTAGCTGCACGGTGTCATCTTCAGCTGACCTCCACGGGCAAGTGCCGGCTGGCTAAATCCGCCATCATCACAGCCCATGGGTTTTTGCGGGCAGGATGGAAATGGGAATGGGAATGGGAAGGGGAGGGGATGGGAGGGGAGGGGATGCAAGTGGGGGGAGAGGGGGTGTGTCTGCGGGGGGGGAGGGGGGTTAGGGTTAAGGTCCAAGCTTCGGGTTGTTTTTTTGTTTAAACCAGTGGCAGAGCTCTGTGCACGGTGGTCCCTGAGAGGAGAGGAGCGGCGGTATGGTCTCTCCAACACTCCACAGCTGTCTTTCACCTCTTCTGCGGTTGTTCCGGTGCTTGTTTTGGTTTTTTTTTACGATCCCTCTGTCACGGCGGCACCTGTGCGCGGGTCTCTGAGCTCCACATGTTTCTGGAGGCGAGCGGGAGCTTGACGACGACACGGGACTCGATCCATTGACGAGAGAGAAGGGAAGGGTTGGGTGTTTTAGAGGAGCCAATGGCTCAGCGTGTGCGAGCGACGCGCCGGAGGAGAAGGAGAAAAAAAGGCAAGGACACGAAGAACGCAAGAAGTCCTCTCTGTGGCGTGTTGATCCATCCGAAAGTTGCTGCGTTGTTTTGTTTCAGGTTTTCCCCCCCCCTCTCTTTCTCTGTCTTCCACCCACCACCGCCCCAAACGAAAAAAACCCAAAACAACGGAGCCTGAGTTTGAGGCAAGAGGTTGAAGGTCGACCTCGTGGACAGAGACAGACGGGCAGAGATCACTGCCACGCCGAACACCGACCGCCACAGTCCGTCAGCTCTGAAACCCGGAATCCCATTTGAACTTCTTCTCTTCCTAAAGATTCTTCCAGATCCCCTTTCAACAAGATGCACAGAACATGTTTAGGAGTGTACAGTAAATCACCAAAGCATGTGGCTTTTCTTACGCTGCCCCCCCCCCCCCCCTCTGCCTCTCTCTCTGTCTCTCTCTCTGCCTCTCTCTCTCTCTCTCTGTCTCTCTGCCTCTCTCTCTGTCTCTCTCTGTCTCTCTGCCTCTCTCTCTGTCTCTCTCTGTCTCTCTGTCTCTCTCTCTCTCTCTCAATGTCTCTCTCTGTGTCTCTGTCTCTCTGCCCCGGCAGGAGCAGAAAGTAACAACAGGGGTAGTAGGTTCTCCTCCCTTCGCTGCTCGCTGCTTATCCCGGGAACATCCGCGCTGTGACTGAAGAGAGAGCGGGAGCTGCGCCGGAGGGACCTCGCGCAGGGAGAACGCCGCGGAACTGAACGTTTCTTACACTAAGCGGAGCGCAGAGATCCCTCCACCCCCTCCCAGCCTCCTGCCTGAATTGTCTTGTCTCTCACTCTCTCACCCCCCCCCCCTCCCCTCCCCGCCACCCAACCACCCAACCGCCTCCTCCCCACCACCACCACCACCACCCAAACTGTTGCTGCTCCTCCTCCTTCACCTCCTGGTTGCTTGCTCCTCCATAGCTATGGGCCGTGGGATTACCGCTGACATGATAATCTCCCAGGCTCAGGCTTCACAGGATTCTCTAAAAGGATGCTTCGGCCTGAGCAAGGGCTTACGCTGCGCCGTCTGCTCCCGTAGGTGCGCTGGTGGTGGGGGTGGGGGTGGAGGAGGGGAGGAGGGGAGGCAGTGGTAATGGGGGTGTGAAGAGGTCTGCCCTTCCTCCTAAGCCTTTGTCTGGCCTGCTGGTCATTTTAGGGAAGTGGGTATACCTGTGACACGCGTCACTCCCGTCTACAATCCCCAGAGGAGGTGGAGATGGAGATGGAGATGGAGGAGAAAGAGAAGAAGAACATGAATCAAAACAGTCAAGTGTCAAGTGACCAAACAAAAGACTAATCCCGGTGAAAGTGATGCGCTGCACTGTGAAGTAGTCTGTCATGTTTTTGGTGCAGGGGATGAAAAGTGATGCTTTGGCGGGGGGGGGGGGGAGCCGCCTCACACATCTCTCACACATCTCCTCCTCCGGTACAAACTACTACTATCGTGGCCCCCTGGGGACCCCCGAGCTGCAAACGAGGAGCAGATGGCCCGGGTGTCTCTTGGAAAGCGATCGCCGCCTCGCAAACTGCTAAGGGTCTCTGAGCTCCACATGTTTCTGGAGGCGAGCGGGAGCTTGACGACGACACGGGACTCGATCCATTGACGAGAGAGAAGGGAAGGGTTGGGTGATTTAGAGGAGCCAATGGCTCAGCGTGTGCGAGCGACGCGCCGGAGGAGAAGGAGAAAAAAAGGCAAGGACACGAAGAACGCAAGAAGTCCTCTCTGTGGCGTGTTGATCCATCCGAAAGTTGCTGCGTTGTTTTGTTTCAGGTTTTTTCCCCCCCCTCTCTTTCTCTGTCCTCCACCCACCACCGCCCCAAACGAAAAAACCCCAAAACAACGGAGCCTGAGTTTGAGGCAAGAGGTTGAAGGTCGACCTCGTGGACAGAGACAGACGGGCAGAGATCACAGCCGCGCCGAACACCGACCGCCACAGTCCGTCAGCTCTGAAACCCGGAATCCCATTTGAACTGCTTCTCTTCCTAAAGATTCTTCCAGATCCCCTTTCAACAAGATGCACAGAACATGTTTAGGAGTGTACAGTAAATCACCAAAGCATGTGGCTTTTCTTACGCTGCCCCCCCCTCTCTCTCTCTGTCCTTTCTCTCTCTCTCTTTCTCTCTCTCTCTCTCTCTCTCTCTCTCTCTCTCTCTGTCTCTCTCTCTCTCTCTGCCTCTCTCTCTGTCTCTCTCTGTCTCTCTGTCTCTCTCTCTCTCTCTCAATGTCTCTCTCTGTGTCTCTGTCTCTCTGCCCCGGCAGGAGCAGAAAGTAACAACAGGGGTAGTAGGTTCTCCTCCCTTCGCTGCTCGCTGCTTATCCCGGGAACATCCGCGCTGTGACTGAAGAGAGAGCGGGGAGCTGCGCCGGAGGGACCTCGCGCAGGAGAACGCCGCGAACTGAACGTTTCTTACACTAAGCGGAGCGCAGAGATCCCTCCACCCCCTCCAGCCTCCTGCCTGAATTGTCTTGTCTCTCACTCTCTCACCCCCCCTCCCCACCCCCCCGCCACCCAACCACCCAACCACCTCCTCCCACCACCACCACCACCTCAAACTGTTGCTGCTCCTGCCTCCCTTCACCTCCTGGTTGCTTGCTCCTCCATAGCTATGGGCCGTGGATTTACCGCTGACATGATAATCTCCCAGGCTCAGGCTTCACAGGATTCTCTAAAAGGATGCTTCGGCTGAGCAAGGGCTTACGCTGCGCCGTCTGCTCCCGTAGGTGCGCTGGTGGTGGGGGTGGGGGTGGAGGAGGGGAGGCGGGAGCAGTGGTAATGGGGGGTGTGAAGAGGTCTGCCCTTCCTCCTAAGCCTTGTCTGGCCTGCTGGTCATTTTAGGGAAGTGGGTATACCTGTGACACGCGTCACTCCCGTCTACAATCCCCAGAGGAGCTGGAGGTGGAGATGGAGATGGAGGAGAAAGAGAAGAAGAACATGAATCAAAACAGTCAAGTGTCAAGTGACCAAACAAAAGACTAATCCCGGTGAAAGTGATGCGCTGCACTGTGAAGTAGTCTGTCATGTTTTTGGTGCAGGGGATGAAAAGTGATGCGAGGATCAGAAGGTGACAGTGGTTACTTTGGCGGGGGGGGGGCGGGGGGGGGGAGCCGCCTCACACATCTCTCACACATCTCCTCCTCCGGTACAAACTACTACTATCGTGGCCCCCCTGGGGACCCCCGGAGCTGCAAACGAGGAGCAGATGGCCCGGGTGTCTCTTGGAAAGCGATCGCCGCCTCGCAAACTGCTAACTAAATAAATCCAAGCCTCTGCCCCCGGCCGGCCCCCCGCCCCCCCCCCCCTCCACAATCAGGTGTGTTGAGTCACTCGTACCATAAAAAGATGGGCCACACGTAAATCACCAGGAGCTGCAGTCGCATCCAAGCTGGAATGTTGTTTTTCCCGACGTGGGCCCGGTCAAACACATTCTACAGCAAGCTGGTAAGCTCCTTGCAGAAGTTATTGCGTTGCATTATCTATTCGGACAAGAATGTTGAAAAGCCTCGCTATTTGAGGTAATGTCCACGCCCGGGGACGCCGAAAACAAGAGATACTGTTACCCCTCGTCTCATTCTAGAGCCATGACTAATTCCAGTTAATTGTAGTTCGTTTACATGCGATTATGGGATGGTTTTGGTCTCCTGTTACACGCCCGCGCCTCTGGAACCCCCCAACGTGGCGTGTGGATGACGCAAGACTGCTAATTGTCATTTGATCGCAGACCCCTTTCACCTAAACAGTCTGCGGTGGATGGGGGTGCGGCCCGGACCTGCGTAACCTGCCCGGAGACATCAGGACCACCCGCCACACGTCAGGAGCAGTCTGAGGACAGTGGCTGCGGGTCGCGACGCATAAGTGGAATCGAGGGGTCGCCACAATCAACAATTTTCTACTCAAAGTATATAATATCCAATAAATCATCTGGTCGGGGCTCACTCCATGGAGAGGGTTGGCAGAACGATAAAAACGTTCCAACCCTCGGCTGGAATTCAAACCACAGAGATGCTGTTCCTTCGAGATCAATCTCGCATCCCATTCCATTTCCTCAATGACGTTCATTTACATGTAGATACCATAACACAAAGTCCAAACCAATGCGTTAATTAAAGGGGGGCGGGTCTCCACATCCATCCCCCCCCCCCAAAATTTCTATAACATAACTCTTTAAAATGCAAAAGTCTCGACAGGACCGCATTTCAATTGAGATTCTGGGAACAAATCCCTGGGCTTGATTGCACTTTGGCCCGATGCATATATTGGAACGAAAGTGATGGCTGACGTGAGAAAGTTACATAGTGCAGTTTATATCGCTCAGCTTATTTTCCCCAATCATTTCATTCACCTACTTGAAGCTGCTGTGGGTAACGTTTGAGAGTTGTAAATACATTTCTCCGCTGTTGAAAAGTATTGCATTCACACACCTGTGATTGACAGGCTGGATGGATTCCCCAAACCAATCAGGGAAGAGAGAGGCCCTGATTGGTCACAAATGCACGGGAGCGGTTTAAAATCTAAATCAAGTCATATTGAGGCAGGCGTGCAGTCAACCGGAAAATATTCTCAGAGTAATTCACTCACTAATAGGGGATGATGGTGTTTGGAATAAAAATTGTACACTCAGTTAGTTATTTGTTAAAATCTTACCTACAGCACCTTTACCAAGGGGAGTTCTACAGTTTTCTTTTTGTTGTTATTTTGTGTCTAGTCAAGCGCTGACAGACTGAACATTTCCTGCACTTACGTTGTGCAGTTCTGGTAAATATGTGACATTAAGGAAGCAGGATATGCTCTCAAAGGCAGCTACCACATTCCCTTTAATCATCAGAGCCTGTTAAATACCTACACTGAGCCTTGCGGGTTGATCTGTGTTTTATCTCTTGTAAAGCTAGACCGCAAGTTTGTGTTTTGAATCAAAACAGGGACCAAAAATGTCTTCTTCATGCTAGGAATTCCACCCGCTAAAAGGACAGAAATAAATAAAATTAAGTCAAATTAAATAAATTAAGTTAAAAGCCATGTGTGGTACACATTAAAAATTATTATTGTGAATCCCATTACGACGCCCCTAATCGGGTTCCTTGTTGTGTTCGCCAAATAATTCCCAGAGCTTCAAGCATCAAGCATTCAGACGAATCCAGTGTGTGTGTGTGTGTGTGTGTGTGTTCTTGTATATTCTCCAGTGTTGTGTGTGTGTGTTGTCGTCAGCAGACTTCAGCAGAAGATGCATGCTCTCCTCAGAACGGTCAATTCCTGGAAGGCTGAGCAGGTGCAGCTTCACGCAGAAAACAAACAACCCGGGAAAGACACACACGCACACACAAACACACACAGACACACACACACACACACGCACACGCACACACAAACACACACAGACACACACACACACACACACACACACATACACACACACAAACATGTGTGACTTCTCACAATGAGGGTTTTTTTTGTTAGCATAAACACCCACAATTATTGGATAGGTGATATACTGTCCAAATAAATAACGACTTCCCGTTTGTCGAAGAAAATCCAGCGTTTCTGGCCTTGGGAATGAAATCTCTGCACGGAAAACCTCTGCAGACCACGGGTTAATAGTTCCTTTACATACTGGCCACAGATGTTTAAACTAACACTCAACAGCTGCCATTGCAATTAGATGACAAGAACGGTTAATTAAAGAAAGATACCCAAGAAAACACACACAGAGTCGTGTGTGTGTGTGTGTGTGTGTGTGTGTGTGTGTGTGTGAGAGAGAGGGAGAGAGTTGGTGTGGGAGTGTGTGAAAGAGGGAAAGTTGATGTGAGAGTGAGAGAGAGAGAGAGTGTGTGTGTGTGTGTGTGTGTGTGTGTGTGTGTGTGTGTGTGTGGTGTGTGTGTGTGTGTGTGTGTGTGTGAGTGTGTGTGTGTGTGTGTGTGTGTGTTTCCAATTTGATATTCCAGGATCATGTACACACGGGCTTGACTCGTTTCCAATGGAATTGGAAATGTGGATAAACACATTTTGTTTGGGTTCAGGGGTAGATTTTAAGGAAGCCCTCAATCAGTTCCTCTGTAAACACACCGTCCCACTCGAGGTGTCATTAGAAGGACCGACAATGAGGCAGAAAATGTGGCCGCGACACCCGTCTTGCACAAGGCGTGGGGACGCTGATTGGCCGAGTAGCCGTCCGCCAAAACGTCATCTCGCCGAGTGGAAAACTACTCTGAACCGGTCCAAACTCTAAACAAGGCTTTACAGACGATGCCCAACGACATTTGAGACTTTGTTGAACTCAGCTGTGAAGAAAAAGGCTGCTTTCTTCGAGAGGCGATATCCAGACAAACTTGGCACCAGTACAAATATACAATGCAATTTACAAATGTTACACGGCTGGTTGAGGCCCGTGCTATGGAAGGCCGAGGAGTACTGGTGTTCTCACCAAAGTGCGGCAGAAAGTTTTGGTCTGGCTCGGTAAATCCTTGTTTGTTTGTCTGGTTGTATATTAAAAGATATATTTCACAGAGAACTTCTCCAGAATAAGATACATTAGGGGTAATGCACTCTATCTTATATACATTCCACTTGCCATGAATAGTGGACGATGCAGCCAAATGTTGCCCCCTACTGGTAGTGTGGCACAACTACACCTAATGTAATCTCATTGGAAAAAAAGAGACTGAGCAAAGGTTTCTCACATATAAAAATCTAAAATGTATTAAAAATAACTTAGCCTTTTTTAGCCAGCTCATATACCTGCAGCCTTCATCCATTTCAAGGGCGCTGCTGGGGTGCGCAGGGAGGAGATGTTGAACTATTTCTCTCCAAAGGGTGGCCTCCCCCCACTCTGCTGCTGTGCGGGACTCTGGGGTGCAGTCCGGCCCGCGGGGTGACACAAGGTTCTCTGCGGCGCGGTGGTCTTCCCGGCCTGGGCATGATCCGCCGCCACCTGGTGCCTCTGGAGCCAGGGATTCGCTAACCCTATATAGGTGATATTGTAGTGCCGAGAGACGGGAGTCGGAGGCGGTGTATCAAATGTCAACAAAATCTGGGGTCCAGGTAGTCAACGAGGTCGAGGGCACCCGGACAGGGGGTGGGGGGCGGGGCATGGGATGACGGCCCCGGCGTGGGGGCTGAGCCAACTCCAATGGCCTGGAAACGTCCACATGAGCAGGCTTAATCCTATCAATGGAATCCGTCCCCCGGTCTACGCTCGGCGGATTTTGTGTTCATTCGCCACGACGCCCACCGCGGACCTCTGCGGCCCCCTTACGACGGCCCGTTCAGGGTCATACAACACGGGGACAAGAGCCTGGTGGTGGACATTGGTGGTAGGCCTGAGACGGTTTCCATTGATAGGATTAAGCCTGCTCATGTGGACGTTTCCAGGCCATTGGAGTTGGCTCAGCCCCCACGCCGGGGCCGTCCTCCCTCGGGGTGCCCTCGACCTCGTTGACTACCTGGACCCCCGATTCTGTGGACAGCGCGCCTGCTGCCTCTCCCTCCTCGGCCCCGTTCCAGCG
>PIJE02001966.1:67237-84737 GCA_002895965.2 Coryphaenoides rupestris | reverse complement strand
CTTTGGTCATGAGCCTCTTCATGCTTTTCAAGGTGAAGTGTGTTTGTCCTACACATTTATGAAATACTGTGATGTAGGTGAATAATGTAGACCACTGCACTGATATGATGATGTGATCAGCTGCTGTTGTGTCTGAAGAAAATAATTGTTCGCGTAACACTTGAGGATACCTAACGTGTCCGCTTTCTCTGTATTACTTTCCCTCACTATACACCCGCACACAAACTCTCACACACACACACACACACACACACACACACACACACACACACACACACACACACACACACACACACACATTTTTTTCGTTCACTTTGCCAGTTTATGCTCAATGTGAGGGCTCCTTTGACTTTGGATGACTTTTGTAGTATAATGTTATTATCATTTTTTAATTGGCCTTACCAGAGGCCAATCAAAAAGCAATGAAAGAGGAAGATCTTTCGTGTACCGCGTCCAGTACACTGGCCAGGTGAACGCTACAACAGCCAAAAAGAATATTACAATAGGGAGGATATCAGCCCAGTATTACCACAGTGGCAACTGGGAAGCTGATAATGGAGAGCTATTAAAGAATATTAATATTGCCTGTTGTTGACCATCAGTCAACAGGAACACACACTGAAGCATAGGAGAGCTATTCAGTCTGTTGAATCCCCCCACCCCCCCCCCACACACACACACACACACACACACACACACACACACACACACACACACACACACACACGCACACAAATAATACACAAAGCCCTATTAGATCAAACAGTCGAGTCCTTTGGTGGAACACAAATATACAGCAATTGCTGCTTTTGATTGGTTCAAAGTTGTGCCAATTGATGTCACCTGCTGTCTATTGGATGGTGAGCCACTTGGGCATCACTTGGCACTGTGTGATTATCCACGAGAAGTACTGTGAACAATTGTACGACCCTTCATACGACACGCAGAATTCCAGTGTTGTCTCTGATGTGGAGGATCAATATTCATTTACTTTGAATTTTTCAACATTTTCAATTGTTCTCCTTTTTATAAAGACGGTAAGAAAGGTGTCTGGAAACTTGAAGTAGCAAGACGTGTGCATAACGCATTGGAGAGGGCTAGGATTCAGCATTATAACTCAAATAGATTCAAGTTGCTTTTACATGCCTGTGTTCAATACCACAGCCTGGGATCAACAAACAATATTCACAGTGAAAACATGTTTTATGATCCATCCACGCACTGCCCACAAGGGGATTTGATGAAGAGTAAGGATAGGATGACAAGCTTTCAAGATCTATCTTGACCATGGTGCTTCAAGACTTTGTCTTTACATACTTTATTTCCCTGACTCAGAATACAATTATTGCAAAACAGCCCAAGGATGATGTCTGTTGAGCACCAGGTATTTTCTTTTCTTTCTTATTATAATTTTTTTTACTCCAACCTTTCAGGCTCACAAAAATACCTTCTTGTGGGCACAAAAAAACACCAAGCAACTAATAATTTGCAGTGTCCCTTAAGGTGCTCCATGGCTGACATACTTCACCGCAATCTTTTCTATAATCAACAACTTTGACCAAAAAAGAGAAGCCCAGCCACTGTGCGCCGCCTGAATATGACTCACACCGCAAGGGTCGCGGAAAAAAAGAAGAAGAAAAAAAGAACCGAAAAAAAATGTAATTCATTGATTTCCAGTTAAAGTCGGAGTGCTGGCTCAGAGCAACCACACACAAAAAAAATGAGATCCAAAGTGATGACAACACACCGCTGGGGAGAAGTGATATCCTCCATGTACTGCTGGCTGTGCTGTTTGCATCCAGAGCTCCGGAGGATGATATTAAACACATGCAGGCCCAACGGCGGCGGCCGGGATCCCTGGAATAGCCTCTGATAGTGCGCTGGCTGCTCCGTCCGCGGGGGGGCAAAAATTCACGTGCGTGCGTCTCACAAAGAAGTAGAGTCCACTCTTACCCCTCTGCGCTCTGCACCACCACCACCACCACCACCACCACCACTAATACCACCACGGTCAGGACCAGAAGATAATTCAGAAGATACTACATGTTTTATATTGCCCTGTTGTGGCTGTTATGGCTTTTGCTGTTTATTTGCCTATTTGCTCATATTTCTCATTTGACGAGAAAAAAAAAGTTGCACCTTCTGCTGTAAATGGTGTCGATGTTTGATTCTTTCCCTTCAATTGTGATATTAGTGATACTTGTATTGTTTGTTCTATTGGGCATCACCACTTTTTCATTTCACTGCGTATTGCCTGTATGTGTATGTGACAATTAAACATCTTGAATCTTGAATCTTGAATAAAACTAAGAAACCCCCAGCGCACTACGTTGACTCGGTGTCCCGGGCTGCAGCGATGCTCCGGCGTCCGGTCCGGTACGGGTTGACTACAGATGTTAGAAAACAGATGTTGGGTCCGGAGCAGCGCTCACCAGGTGGTGGTCGTGACACAGGAGGAGAGTTGGCACTAAACCAAGACAGTGTGGCTTGTCGGGAGCAACCTCATTACCTACACTTAACTTCACATAGGCCTACCTCATTGTCTAATTGGCCACCCCGCCTGCACCTCATTAGCTTATTACCAACACTTACCGCATGACCAACACATGCCTCATTATCTCATTACCCACACTTGCCTCATTAGCTCATTAGCTCACCACACGTACCCCATGACCGACACATACCACATTATCCTATAATCCTATTACATTTACATTTACATGTACATTTAGGGCATTTGGCAGACACTTTTATCCAAAGCAGAGTGCACCTCATTACCAACCCTTAACGCATTGCCAACGTATACCACATTAGCTCATTACCTACACTTACCTCATTACCTCAATTATGTTGTCACCATATAATTCTGCTTCACTGTTGTTACATAAACCCTACGAAAATGAGGGTAAGCATGTGTCCCACTATGGATATTCAGCAGCGCAGCGGTGTATAAAATCGTGTTATTATTGAATACGCTTTAGCCTCGTGGTTCAGCACAAACTTTTTAAGGCGGTACAACTCTGACTCTGGAATTCAGCTGCATTACTGGTGTTACTGACTGGGATTTTATACCAGCATTTTAAAATCTCAGAGCAAATATGAATGTTTCGGTGTTGTTGCTCTATCCTATTCATAGTTGCCTCTTTTTTTTTTTTTAAATGTGTTCATTCTGTTTCTCTAGTTGTAGCCAAGGAAAGAAGATTTCACGTTTAAAAAATACAGACAAAATCCTTCATTCCCTCAGTGGTTACCGAGGGAATGAATAATTCAAGTCAAGTAATGGATGTTAAATGATTTTAAATGTGTCCTATTTTCTAGTGCCTTTGGGTTGACCAGCTGGGTTTCCTTCCATATTCACCGTATAAATTTAGATTGGACAGAGTTATGATGTCATTACTGCATTCCAGACATCACTAGCCGAGCGGAACTCCGGAGTCAAATTCATTCAGTCATTTTCCCATTCATCACTTCTGAAGTCTCGAGCTGTCTTCATTTTCAAAGTGATTAACAGTCCCTCTTCATCTGTGTTCTGCTTATCAACACCTCACACTTACATGCCTCCTCTCTCACCATGACACCTATCTATATGTGGATCTATGAATTCTTATATTTTAAACAGGGACTTCTCAACTTAAACGGTGCCACGTGTAAGATAGTTAGTGATTTTTAAACATTAAAAAATGTATACAAAATACAATTATCAACAGAATGTGATGAAGTTGCAGTTTTGACATTACGTCAAAGACTTTGCATTGTGTTGCAGAGTACTGTCCTGTCACCACTTTGTACCTCGAGATGCGTTTGCTGTCACCACAGCATCCAGTCTGCCCTCAGTCTCACATGGAAGGTTGAAGAGGTAATGCTGCCCAGAGGCTAGAGGAGCACAGACACCTCATTATCTGTATCTGTATCGGTTCAACTCACACAATTATCCGTCTCTGTATCTGTATTCCGATAGAAGACCAAAAGTGGGTGTGGTTTATACCAGAAGTCACATTAACCCCCCCCAACTACTAATCGACCAGTTTGAACTTTGAACTTGATAATTTCTTACCTAATTAAAATATTATTTTACACAGTTAGGACTGGGAAACAAAACAAAAAAGAGAAACCGCTTTACAAATCAAAACACTGTTTCACATTGGAATCGCTGCCCGTAATTGCGACCCATATTTAACATGCTTTATGCAATTGCCTTCACTCCAGTGTTTGTCTCACCAAATGATATGCTGCCACACATACGCCACCAGCGCCCTGATCTTCCTGAGCGCCTGATGAATTAAAACCCATTGCCAGTCCGACGGCCCGTCCGCGGCCCCGCAGTGTGCGTAACTGCTGTGTTTAACAAGTTACTTCGTTAACATTCTTGTCATTTGAATGACGCCAATGGCAATTTCACGATACGATCACAGTGGCAGGTGCAATCAACGCCTCTGTCAGGCAAACAAAGAATACACACGACAAAACTAAATTCAGATACGCACATCTGAAGCCTCATAGTAATCCACTGACGAATAACATTCCAACAAAAACGGTCTTGTTCCGTTGGGAAAGGTCCAGACAATTCAAATCCAGTAAAATATTTCGTCGAAAACACATTATTACAACAATTAATATCCACAGACTGCTGCTGTATCTTGGCCAGCAGATATGCCTAATCTTCCACGTATTCTCTGTTATAACTCCAGTTCACATGGAAACATTGCTGATATATTGGTATGAAAAGGGGAAAGTTGAAAGAAAGTACCTGCAGGGGGGTGGAGGAGGAGAGACCAAAGACTTCTGACATTTCTTTTCTTGTTACTATATGGGTGGACTCCATAACTATCTGGTAATATGCTGCCCCCTATTTGTTTGGAGTGTGGAGGACTCATTTTACAGTCGGCCAAATCTTACATGTTGCACATTTAAGTCGCCATGCTGTGCAAAAGCAAGCGTGTCTGTGTGGGCTGTCAGATCCTTTTAGCTGTTCACTCACAATCTATCCATCTCTTATCCTTTACTTGTCTACACCCTGGGCTATGTCTCTTTGATGAGGGTTCCCAAACCACTTCATACCACGGAACAACCTGTGGAGGTGCTTTCATATGTCATATACACAGCATAGGCTCATTCAAACAACACATCCTCATTAAAAGTCAAAAAGTGAGATAATGAGCACAGCATAATGGTGGCCGTCCTGCGACCCTTGCAGTGAGCCACTTTTGGGTCACGACCCACATTTTGAGAATTCCAAGGCTGAATTATATCGCTTGAGTTCCTGCAACACATTTCGATGCCAGAGGTAACTATTAGGAAGATTTAAATACTGAAATAGTATAATATGAGGTCAAATAAACACAATGAGCCAGTTGTGTCCACCCTTGCAAAGCAATTTTAATCTGTGCATATTGTTGTTCCCTTTCCATAACTCTAATTGCACATTCATATCAACACCTAATGGACCGTGTCAGAGTAGGATCCTGTGAGAAGCCTAGTCTTGCTGTTTAAACCATGTTAGCATGACGTTACCTCCCCGCAGCTTTCAAACACAGAAACATACTCACGGAAAAAATGAAATGTATTTTTCACCTTGACAGCTCATTTCCTTTTAAAAGTGATTGTGATTATGAGACACCCCAGTCAGTGTGTGTGTGAGTGTGTGTGTGTGTGTGGGGGGGGGGGGGGGGCTTAAAATGTCTACCACAAGTAATATTGATAACAATGTTTGGGTGGGGTGGGGGGGGGGGGGGGGCATCCTCAGAGGACCGTCGCTATCACAAATCACAAATTGTGAGCAATTGATGTTCATCATTTTTTTAATCACTAGACCCTAAGATCCTGTTTTCCTCAAAGCCCGAATGTGTGTGTGTGTGTGTGTGTGTGTGTGTGTGTGTGTGTGTGTGTGTGTGTGTGTGTGTGTGTGTGTGTGTGCGTTGTGCATGCAACTCTTCATGAATGACTAGATCAGATGTGTTATTTATCCACGAGAAGTACTGTGAACAATTGTACGACCCTTCATACGACACGCAGAAGAAAAAAGAAAGTTGGCACAAAAAGCAAGACGGGCAAAGATATATCGATAGTACATTTTTAAAGCATTTTGAGAGTAATCAAAACAATGTTTCTGCTTGCTGCTTGCGCCG
Organism: Coryphaenoides rupestris; assembly: GCA_002895965.2. Classification (NCBI taxonomy): domain Eukaryota; kingdom Metazoa; phylum Chordata; class Actinopteri; order Gadiformes; family Macrouridae; genus Coryphaenoides; species Coryphaenoides rupestris. The sequence continues at coordinate 78,612 of PIJE02001966.1, read as the reverse complement.
GCTGTCATGTTTTAGTTGTATTAGTGGTAGCAGTTATCTTGTTAATGTTGTTTTTAAAAGCTGTCGATTTTGCTGGGTGCCTACAAAGGTCTAACAACATTATGTTCCCTATTTTTTTTAGTATGGTGCAAATTAAAAGAAAAACTAACTTCACGTAATATATGCTTGCTGGTTGTCTCTGTGACTTACAAAGAGTACATTTGTTGAAGGAGAGGCAGCAATATATCACTGTGGTACCTGAAGATAAGAATAGAGCTGTTTTGAGCATTCATATTTACGAGACGAATAGAACGAGTTTCATAATTGCCAAGTTGCCTGCATAAGTAGCTGGGCAGGCGTGCAATTCTAAGCATGATACAACATCTGAGAACGAACAACAATGCTAAGTGCCATTAATAAGTGTTAAGACATATAAACACGCAGGTTAGTGCTGGGGGGGTTATGTAGAGTCCAGGTGAACTCTGAACAGGTGGGTCTTGAGTCTCTTGCGGAAGCTGGCGAGCGACTCGGCCGTCCTGACGTGAGCCGGGAGCTCATTCCACCACTGAGGAGCCAGAACCGTGAAGAGTTGGGACTTGGAAGAGCGATGTTTGGCTGTTTTTAGTGAAGGCGGTACCAGTGTGTGGTGCTAGTGCATTAGTGGTGTGGGGCTAGTGTGGTGCTAGTGTGGTGCTGGCATAGTGGTGTGGGGCTAGTGTGGTGCTAGCATAGTGGTGTGGGGCTAGTGTGGTGCTAGCATAGTGGTGTGGGGCTAGTGTGGTGCTAGCATAGTGGTGTGGGGCTAGTGTGGTGCTAGTGTGGCTGCTACTTGGTTCGCTTTGTGAGACGCTTCAAGGGGTTTTCCCACTTGGAATCTGGAGAGAAATGTGGAATTGCGTAAAAAAACTGTGGATGTTATCATCATTGCTAAAAGAACATTGGTAGTCAGAGAAAAGGACACGAATTAATTCGCCTCCGTGGGCTTTGTCAATTGGAGATTGGATATGTCCTCACATGTTTTATATATTTCTCTTAAATGAATTTAATTTGAGGGGGAATATCTTGGTGGTGCCTCAGTGGAAGGAACAGAAATTTGTAACACGAGCACATCGAGGCTGACGGTGAATCAGAAAAGTAATTGCACCTGTAAATATTCCATCTCACCTCTGCTTTGTTTTTCAATCTCCCTCAATCTCCCTTGTAAGAATTGTTTTTAGTGGGGTTAGTTTATTTGTTAGCATAACCATAATGCAGAAACAAATAGAGGAAAAACATCGACACAAATGCCCTGCTTTCAATATTTATTCATACCACACTTTGTCATAATGAAGCAGGAACAAATAGCAGGCTTGTTCCTAAAGTTTCATTTGAATTCTCCAGCAAGCAAATACTAAATAGGCTCCTTTGATTTTGGCAAGGGACATTGTTCCATGTTGAGCGCTTTAGCTCTCCACTCATTGGCCTTCCACCATTCAGATGCACAAGTGTATCCTCTCCCACACCTGTTCCCGCTCTCTTGTGACTTGAAGGCCACCTCCCTCTGCCCCACTCTCAAACTAGCTGCTACTCAACAATCATTCGACCACTTGCACACCCTTACACACACACACACACACACACACACACACACACACACACACACACACACATGCACGCACGTGGCCTCTCTCGCCTTCCTAGTACCGCTGACCCCCCTCTGTGCGTCTTTGTGCACCAGGGGACTGTTTTAAAATCCAATACAATTTTGGTCCAACACTAGCTGGCTTCCATTACCGATCATTAAATATGAATTAAATAAAGACAATGCTAGTGGAGCCACCGTAGCCTGTGGCTAGCGCATTCATATAAGCAGACTAACCCAAACACACAATCACTTAGGGGACTCACACCAAAACACAAACAACAACAAATATATATACACTGTATATATATATACTGTAGGTATGCAGACTGCAAGTACAAAACACACACACACACACACGGATCAGACTGACACTATTAATTTGCATAATAACACTTCAACACATAAAACACATTGGCAGATTTCTACAAATAAACACATTAGCATGCATACATTCCCGCAAACACAAAGACAACAATGCACAAGAGAAATCATTAGCAGCACTTTCAACTCGTTCTGCACGGCGATAAAATGAGGCACACAAGTTGCCAGCATTTGCTGCCAGGTTTGTGCTGGCGTGTTGGACGAGACACATAATGGAACACGCGCACACGTGGACAAATAGGACAGAAAGCAACAACACATTAAGACACGTGAATGATGTGATCACTTCCCTTCACGCCTACCCTTACCTTTGAGCAACATTTAGGGGGCGAAACCTACACCTGCAGCCCCTCAACACTTTTGTACACGTGCAGAATATAACACGGCACAAATTAACAATCCGCAAAAGGTGGAGGCCAAGCCAAATTATAGTGTGCAAACTTTTTTCCAAATGAAAAATGAAAGAAACTGAATAAATTGGCCCAGAAGCGTGTGCCTGTATACTGAGAAAGAGCTGCACCTGTAAGCCTGAGTGATGGCTTTAGATACGACTTGCACTCGCACATTAACACAAACATACTGATTTCTGACTAAAAACCTGAGTAATTACGAGCCAGGCTCTGTTTCCTTCTCTGTCTCACTCTCTGAAATCACATTAACGGATGAAAGTAGCGTCTGCTACCACTGCTGACTCGCCTCTTTGAAATGGAAATGCACCTCATTGGCTCCATATGTGCACATGCACGTGTGTGCGCGCACATACACACACACACACACACACACACACACACATACACACACACACACACACACACACACTCAGTAGGTGCTGTGTAAAAGCGGCACACTTGTACGCCATGCCCTTAAACAACGGAACTAAATGAAATAGTGCGAATAAAACCTTAACCGACACATTAGCCGAGCTGACGTTATCCCGCCAGCTAACCAGCTACACTGCAGTTGGTATGGCTATGTATGCAAAAAGTTAGCCACGGCTACAGATATAAAAAGATTGCTCAATTAATAATAATAACGATGATAATACAAAGCAGATGATGGAGGAAGAGGGGGAAAGAAGATAATAACTAGGCTATGTATGTTAGAGAAGGCTCGAGCAACAGACAGAATAATAGTCTCACCGGAATATGTTTTACTGAAGAATTCAAAGAAAAATGTGTAATTAAATCAAGTACATTTCATATTATTAATCATTATGATGTTTACATTTGATTTCTATGTCGATGTCTTGTTTAGTGAAATTGACGTGATTTATTGACAGGACATATGTAACTTAATGTGAATATGCCATTCACATTCACATTAAGGTGGCTTCATAAAGACGATTTCGGTAGACTTCCGTTTTCATTTGCATTCATGAGCTCGTCGTACGAGTTAGCTCGTCGTACGGCCGAGCTAATGAGCACTTGATAATTCAATGACCCGACGGAACGTGTCTTTGTTGTTAAAAACAATACACACAACGCTGAGCGCCACAACGAGCCACTCGAAATATGTTCCCGTATTCCTCTTGTTCTCACAACGTCGCTTTCCCCTCGCGAAGCAGGTTCTCTCTGCCTTAATGCTACATTATTATGTCTTACGAGCAGAACGGAAAGAACTGTTGTTAAGTCTGTGCTTTCCACAAATCACTTTTTTCGTCAATAACCGCGACGAGCTAACATTACATCTTGTTAGCGACCTGCTTACAGAAACCGTCATGGCAGAGAAGATCAGGTAAACGAGATAAAAGGTAAATAAGAGAAGGTAAATTGCAGCTCTTGCATTGTAAAAGTAGAAATTTACTTTTACATTTTTACATTTAGGGCATTTGGCAGACGCTTTTATCCAAAGCGACTTACGCAGCACCAACTAGCACCACACCACTATGCCAGCACCACACTAGCACCACACTAGCCCCACACCACTATGCTAGCACCACACTAGCCCCACACCACTATGCTAGCACCACACTAGCCCCACACCACTATGCCAGCACCACACTAGCCCCACACCACTATGCTAGCACCACACTAGCCCCACACCACTATGCTAGCACCACACTAGCCCCACACCACTATGCTAGCACCACACTAGCCCCACACCACTATGCTAGCACCACACTAGCCCACAGGATTCTATGCACAAATCCCTTGGCTTCTCCACAGTCTAGATTGTGCTTTGAGAATATATCTTGGTACTTCTCCAGCAATGTCACAAGTTGGAGCTTGGTGGAGGAGCTTGCTTCACAATTATCAATATCGACGTTTCCCAGACCAGACTTCTGCAGCCTGTCTTTCAAATCAGTGTTGTCGTCCTGTTTTACATGAGTCACTTTAACAGAGCCATCGTCACTCTGAGAAGAACCCTGGAACAGTGTGAGGTCTTCAGCCGCGACACAAGGGAGACATCTGCCAGCTTGCTGTTCCTTCTCAGGGTGAGTGGTTGTCGGAGATGTTTGTGATTTTCATGGGGTCCAGCCATCTCCCCACAGCGGCGGTGACCACTCTCCCCACCATGATGCCCCGAGGCACACACCTGGAGGTGGTAGGCTCACAATAACTGTGCTCCCAGGTGACTTGGGCACATTACTTGGCAGTCTACCCCACAGTAGGTATTCTTGTTTGGGGAGGAGAGTCACCGCCTGAGTTAGCTTCACTGTCCCTACTTTTTCCGGCACATCTTCACCCCTCCATCTCGTGAGGCTTGCCATCATCTCCAAAAACTGTTCGCCGTCTGAAGACCCCTGTGTGTTGCGCGAGATAAGTGTCCAGTAATTGCTCTCATTTTTCAGCTGATGCAGCACATGTTTCAGCATGTTGGTGCCTACTATGATGTCGTCTTTCTGGCCTGTGACCACAAGGACTGGGACCATGCACTTCACCCCATACAGACTCAGTTCCATGTCATACATGCACTTAGGGCTCACCTGTACTCCTCCACAGCCAACAAGGATGATGCGCTGCAGGAGTTCTTGCTGTTGGGTCAGGACGCTATCTGATAGCAGTCTCTGCTCTGCCTCTTCACTTATCGTGCAGGCCATTGACCCTGTATCGAGGAGCCCTTGCAACTGAGCGCGGCCATTAACTGTCACTGGTGCGTGAAATAACTCGCTGAACGTCTCAACTGTGTGAATATTCTGAACAATTACTGTACAATTGTCTGACATCGCTTTACAAACATTGACATACATCTCCTTTAATTCTTCACTTTCTTCAAGGGTCGATTCTTTAACGCTCACACATCCCCTCTCCATATGTGAGCCATCTAGTTTAAACTTGCTCCGCTTTGCTCATGTTCAGGCCGTACTTGAGCTAGCTGTGACTGTGGCTGTGTTAATTCTTGGCCGGCGCTGTTGGCACTCCCTCTTCCAGTGGCCGGGCTTGTAACAGCCCATACAGAGGTTTGCCTGTCTACAGTGCGCAGTAGTTGAGTGTTCAGCAGACTGACAGACTCTACATCTACTCTGAACAATGGCTACTGGCCCCCTGCTCGTTGGCACGACTGCCGCTGTCTGGGCCTTCTGCTCCAGCACACGGTTCAACAAGCCGATGAGAGACTGGATGCATACGCTCTCGGTCTGAGGAGAGGATGAGGGCCCCATTGACTTCGGGTAGCAGGTAAGGTCGGTGGTGTTATTAGCAGTGACTGTCTCTATTGCTGAAGTCTGAGCATGTGCACCAACGTTCTTTGGATGGTAAGATTTGGCTTGAGACATTGTTCTGGCCTCTCTCTGATGTTCGATGAGGTGTTCCTGAATCTCATTTGCTGTCCACTTCTCTGATATTTTGCACTTTAGGACACTTGCAAGAGCGGGGTCAGGACAGTGTTTCACCAGCATCATTGTCACTTCGTGAGAGGGGTCCTCAATGTTTCGCCCCTGCCTTCTCAGACACTCATCCGCGACATCCACAGCCTTATTCAAACGTATCCAGTAGTCCATGGGGCTTTCTCCGGCCAGAGGAAGTGTGTTATAAAAATCTGCTAGAGGCATCGAGGAGTAGGTGACCTCACTGAAATGTTGTTTCAGGATATCAAAGACGAGCTTGGTGTTTTCAGCTGGCCGCAGCGATGGCATGCTGCGCAGGGTAACTTTAACAATGTCTCTAGCCTTTCCCATTAGTCTTGCCATTATCTCCTGGGAGTACTCTTGCGGGGGAACACCCCTCTTATTCAGGTAAATGCTCATAATTTCTTCCCACTCATGCACTGTGTGTTTGTCTGTTCCATCACCCCTGAAGTACGGCGGCTCTTTGACATCTGTCTTCATAACTAACTTTACTCCAGTCATGTTCAAGTCAGACTGTCCATGTCCTAAATTCAGGCTAGGTGTAGGAGTGGTTTGGTTATCTGCGCTACCAATAGATCTGTTTAGTTGGCTAGCAATGTTCTCTCCTATTTCGTATGCTAATTGTGTAATGAGGTTCCCTAGGTCTGAGGAACTCGCATCTGGACTAGACACTGGCTGACGTGGAGAATGTTCATCTGTGTGCGTGTGAGTGTATGAGAATACAGGGTGGCCCACTTGACTAACACCGTTCCCAATGTCTAAGGCATCCCCTAACCTACGCCTGTGGGGTGCGGGGGAATGTGCATCAGTGTATACGCCTGTAGACGAGAGTACAGGTTTGCCTAGTACCGGTGTGCCTTCCACCCTACTCATGAACCTGCCCCTCCCTAAGCTTACCACCGCAGCATCCCCACGGCTAAGTGGTGTCTGCACATCTTTACCATCTGTCATTTTTGCAAAGTTGTGATCTGTTAGACTATGGCAATAATATGTGAATTACTAACAAATGCAAATATCAAGAAAGAAAAAAAACCACAATGTAAAGTTATACTAGAGGCAATTAAGAGTTAGAATTTACACAATAACAGTAGACCATGTACTTGTCAACGTCCCTAAGAGGTTCCTACTCGTCACAGCAACCACCGGCGATCACCCTGGCGATGATCTGAAGCGAAGAAATCCGGGTCACGGCACCAATGTAGCCGGCGCGGTCTGCCTCTCGCCGACCACTGCGTTGTGTTCTGGTGCTTTTAAAACAGGACGCTGATGTTCTTTTATGGCTCTTTATTCTGTGCATAAATGCCAAAAACACAGTCAGTATCCCGTCTTCCCTGAAAACCAACCTCTCTCAGACTGGCCAAATGCAGACTGAGTACTATCTCATAGTATCTCACAACAAGAAAATAAAATATAAAAGAATCACCATGAAAAACAAACATCTCCACATTTGGGATGTTCAGTGCCACAGAACATACAATACAAGAATACATCCAAATAAACACATCAACTTCCAAACCTAGTATTGGGAATACATACCTGCATAAATGCACAAAAACAACAGTTCAGTATCCCGTCTTCCCTGAAAACCAACCTAACATACAAAAGAAAAGACAACTGAAACATTTGACTATACCACACGAAGACAGAACAGCGAGCGCTAGCATACAAGACGGACCACGAGGTTAGCTACGTTAACTATTTCTAAAACTCATCACAACGATGTTCTTAACAAAACACAACTACATTTATGTACACTCATCATAAACCATATATACAAATTACCATGTGCACACAACCAAAGCTATACGGATATTTCTCAAATCTACATTGCGCCGGTGTGGCCACGTACCTCTCTCAGACTGGCCAAATGCAGACTGAGAAAAGCACATGCAATTGCAGCCTATTGCCGCCACCATCCCATAGAGGGCGCAATTACCCAACAAATAATTCCTAATCAATACATATAGGCTACCCCCTATTACCCGAAAACCAGATTTTGGTGAAATAAAACACATAACCACAAAATATGAAATGAAAGGTTACAAAAATAAATGTAATTCTTTAACCTGTTACACGAGCTACAGGCTCGTATCCAATTCCACCGGGAAACAAAGGAAAACTGCATCATCTGCCTGACGGAGACATGGATGTCGGAGGGGGTTGCCGACTCAGCCATCGAGCCGACAGGATTTTCCGTCCACCGCGCGGACAGAACAAAGGCTCTCTCCGGTAAAGATCGTGGAGGGGGGGTATGTCTCATGATAAACAGATCTTGGTGCAACCAGAGTCATGTGCAGACCCTCAAGTCTTTCTGTTCCCCGGACCTGGAGTACCTGATGCTTATGTGCCGACCATTCTGGCTACCGCGGGAGTTTACAGCAGTAACCGTGACTGCTGTGTACATTCCCCCTCAAGCCAACACGGACATAGCGCTGAAGGAGCTTTATGGGGCTATCAGCGAACAGGAGTCGGCTCACCCGGAGGCTGCTTTCATTGTGGCGGGGGACTTCAATAAGGCGAACCTGAAGAAAGTTCTCCCGAAGTTCTATCAACACATCACAAGCAACACACGGGGCGAACGAATCCTGGATCACTGCTACACCCCCTTCCGGGACGGCTACAAGTCCCTCCTCCGCCCACCGTTCGGCAAATCAGATCACCGCTCGATCCAACTACTCCCCGCCTACAGGCAGAGACTGAAGCAGCAACCAATCGCTGTGAAGGAGGTCCAATGCTGGTCGGACCAATCGGAGTCTATGCTGCAGGATTGTTTTCATCACGTGATCTGGGATGCGTTCAGGGTTGCGTCGGACAATAACATCAGCGAGTACGCGTCCTCAGTCACCGGGTTCATTAAGAAATGCATAGATGACGTTGTTCCTACTAAGTCGGTTCGGATTTATCCCAACCAGAAACCATGGATTAATGGCGATGTTCGCGCCGCACTCCGCGCGCGTAACGCCGCCTTTGACTCTGGGAATATGGTGGAATATACGAGAGCCCGCTACGACCTCCGCAAGACCATCGGCTCTGCCAAGCGGGAGTATAAGAACAGGGTGGAGGACAAATTCAAGAGCCACGACGTGAGGGGTGTGTGGAAGGGGCTGCAGACAATCACGGACTTCAGAGGGAGAACCAGCGGTGTAGAGAACTCCTCTACCTCCCTCCCTGGCGAGCTAAACACCTTCTTCGCTCGGTTCGACGTGAACGGCAGCCCGCCGAAGTCAGCGCTGCCTGAGGAGGCCAGCCTGCTGAACATCTCAGAGGCTGACGTGCGCAGAGCCTTCAAGCGGGTGGACATCCGGAAGGCGGCGGGCCCAGACCACATCCCGGGGCGCGTCCTCAGAGCATGCGCAGACCAGCTGGCAGGAGTCTTCGCAGACATCTTCAACCTGTCCCTGTCCCAGGCTGTTGTTCCCGAGGTCTTCAAGATGTCATCATCGTGCCTGTCCCTAAACACCCCAAGGTAACCTGCCCGAATGACTGGAGACCTGTAGCCCTCACCTCGATTGCCAGTAAATGCTTCGAGAGGCTGGTCAAGGACTTCATTTGTTCCATGTTGCCTGCCACGCTGGACCCATGGCAATTTGCTTACCGTCAAAACAGATCCACCGACGACGCCATTGCCATGGCACTTCACACCGCCCTCTCTCACCTGGAGGGGAAGAACTGTTGTGTGAGAATGCTGTTTGTGGACTTCAACTCAGCGTTCAACACCATAGTTCCTGCCAAGCTCGACACCAAGCTCAGGAGTCTAGGCCTGCACCCGACCATGTGCAGCTGGATACTGGACTTCCTGTCGGGCCGCCGCCAGGTGGTGAGGATGGGCAGCACCACCTCAGAGCCGCTGACCCTCAACACTGGAGCCCCTCAGGGATGCGTGTTGAGCCCTCTCCTCTACTCCCTGTACACCCACGACTGCATGGCTATGCACAGCTCCAACGTCTTCATCAAGTTTGCTGACGACACACACACACACACACTTAATCCCCCCCCATCTCTCTCTCTTCTCTCCCATCCATATGCACATGAACACAAACATAAATAATAAAACGACTCTCATGCATGGATACCTGCTTACTATCGCTCTCTCAAATGCGTGTGCCAACACACACACACATAGACACACACAGACAGACACACACAGACAGACACACACAGACAGACACACAGACACAAACAGACAGCTGTATGAAAACTGATGTGACGCTGTCCTTTAAGGACCATTAAACAGCAACATTGGCCATCGCTTACTTCTGCCAGACAAATGATGGCTAAATAATACAGCCTTTGTCTCCGCGTGTCCGTCAGGCTGTCCGGTCCGACTGCCTCCTGCCCATTGTGTGTGTGTGGTCCCGCCCGTGGCTTTAGGTAAAAGCCCCATTCTCTATTCCCAGAAGTCAGCACAGCTTAAGGAGTTTGAACAATGCCCACTTTTTAGATGACTTTCCCGGGCAAGCTTGGGTGTCAAATCTGAATAATTACAACTCTGCACAATTCAAAATGTTGAATAATCCGTGTATAATGTAACTCTAAAATAGTGTTTTTCAGTACATTTAGCGTGAAGTATATAGCTCGCCCAACGCCCTCCGCCCCCCACCCCCAACATATCTGGTTCCCTGCACTGCATTTCCCACGTGTTTCTTCTAGATTGTTGTCCATCTTTCATTCATTCTTTTTTCTCTCCTCCGTCTTGTCTAGTTTTTACTCACCCCATCACTCCCCAGATATGATATAACTTCCCTCTCCTCTCCACCCTCTCCCCCCTCTCCCCACCCCCCCACCCCCCTGCCTCTCCCTCCCTCTGCGTGGCCTTTGGAGTCCTTTGATTAGGTGGTTGGCATTTTCATTGAGAGGTCCACATGTTCGGAGAAATAAATGTTGCTGCACCCGGGCCAGCGTAACCCCGCCCCCCCACCCTCCCCCCTCCCCACCCTCCCTCCTCTCTCCCACTCTCCCCTCCTCTCCCCCTCTCCCTCTCTCTCACCTCTCTCTCCCTCTGTCTCTCTCTCCCTCTCTCGCGCTCTCTCTCTCTACCTCTCTGTCTCTGTCTCTCTCTCACTCTCTCTCTCTCTCTCTCTCTCTCTTCTCTCTCTCTCTCTCTCTCTCTCTCTCTCTCTCACTCTCTCACTCTGTCTCTCTCTCTCTCTCTCTCTCTCTCTCTCTCTCTCTCTCACTCTCTCACTCTGTCTCTCTCTCTCTCTCTCTCTCTCTCTCTCTCTCTCTCTCGTCTCTCTCTCTCTCTCTCTCTCTCTCTCTCTCTCTCCTCTCTCTCCTCTCTCTCTTCTCTCTCTTCTCTCCTCTCTCTCTCTCTCTCTCCTCTCTCTCTCTCCCCCTCTCTTTTCTCTCTCTCTCTCTCTCTCTCTCTCTCTCTCTCTCTCTCTCTCTCTCTCTCTCTCTCTCTCTCTCTGTGGTGTTTTTCTATTTCGTCATGGTCGCCCTCCCCATCACTTCCTTTGTTTTAATGTGAAATGTTCTTTCATCTTTCATTCCTTCTTTGCACACCTTTTCTCTTTATTCGTCTCACGCTTCGCTTACGTTCCCGCCGAGTGTTTACCCCAACTTCCACATCTCTCAACCCCCCCCTCCCCCTCTCTTTCTCTC
>PIJE02001966.1:52237-64737 GCA_002895965.2 Coryphaenoides rupestris | reverse complement strand
AAGTGCACTCGACAGGGACAAGTTACGGGCAGAAGTGGCGGGATGGAGCAGAGAGATGAGGAGAGGAGAGGCGAGGGACAGCCAGTAATCATTACATATGAGGAGGAGGAGGAGGAGGACGAGGACGAGGAGAAGAGGAGGAAGGAAGGAAAAAGGAGGAGAAAATGAAAATGCGGTCTGCGGCGAAGTTGAGTGTGGGGGAACATCCTGATATCTGATGTTAGTTTAGGCTAAATTTAGAAAATCATTTTGAAAAAAGGGGGGGGTTTATATAGTGTAGCTTTCCGACATATGACACAACACGCTTTTGGAGAGCACAGGAGGAGAGCAGGAGCACGAGGTGAGAGGGAGAGAGAGGCACCGTCAAAAAGCAGAGGAGAAGAAAAATATATATGAAAGAGAGACGGGCACAGCTTTCAAGATGAGCGGAGGCGGATAAACACCGGGAAGGAAGGAACAGGGTATCAGAAAGTGGAAGTGAAGATAGGTAAAGAGGTAGAGAGGGAGATAGAGAAAGAGAGAGAGAGAGAGAGAGAGAGAGAGAGAGAGAGAGAGAGAGAGAGAGAGAGAGAGAGAGAGAGAAGAGGAGGAGAAGAGAACAGAGACAGAGGAAGTCTATGACACCTTGCGTTTCTCTGCTTCTAAAGCTGGCATCCCTCCTGCTTCAGACCCCAACATTTGGGGAAGTTGGATCTTCAAGGAGCTGCCATTAAAGAGACGTCGCTCCAGATTGTACCTCACAAACGCTCACACACACACACCAGAGGGGGCGGCAGAGGGAGTCGGGTCGGGACACACGGGACGCAAAGGATAAAAAATTTGCCCAGCCGCCGTGGCGCGCATCTTATCGTTTAGCATAGCAGAGCGTGTTTTTGTCATGTTTATGGTTTTATCAGTTATACTCGCGGTATTACTGCCAACTATTGATCAAAATGAATTCCCTCATCATCAGCAAAAGCGCGGTGCCTGCTGAGCAGTTTTCACTCGGATCCGCTCGGTTCCTCCAAATCTACGACGTGGCAGCGACATATCTCAGCGGCGGACGCTAACGCTACAGCGGAGCACCGGGTCTTTATGGAACGCGGCTACGGGAAGCTATTATTTTTCATAAGCAGTCGTGAAAACCTTCGCCAATTTACCCTGGAGTAGACCATCTGCCCTTTCAAATTTGTGTTGTTCTCAAACGTCTTTGTTGTAACAAGCTGTGTTGTAATCAACCAGTAATCAACCACAGGCTACTCAACGCTACTAAAAAAAAAATATCAGCTCAGAAAGAAGTGGAGTGATGCAATAAAGAGACGCTCCCTTTGATGGAACGGACAGAAAAATGGAAAAGTTGTTTGTGCTTCTTCTATCTGCCCTTAGTCACGATGCCGCAAATATTTACCATTACTATTACTACATCAGTAATACAACTTTATTCACCATTTATATTTACCATTACTGTTACTACACGCCATTTAGCTGATCCGTCCGTCCAAAATGACTGTAAGTGGACTCGGTGAATGCAGATGCGTACATCATTAATGTGCCGATCAAAGCCCCGGGTCCATGTGGCTCAGAGACCCCACGCCACCTCGACGCAGCGTCAAGCGTAACGGACGGCTGTGGGTCCTCGTCTTCACCGCCCAAGCAGCGACATCAGCAGATTGCGACGGTGATCACGCCTCAAACACAAGGCTTCTACACGGCTCCTCCTCCCATCCAAGGACACGGGTTTATTGCAGAGTTTGTGTTTGTTTGTGGACAGAGCAGGTGGTAAACAGCGAGCATGCTAGCGCTCTCCTGAGTGTGTGTGTGCGTGTGCGTGTGCGTGTGCGTGTGTGTGTGTGTGTGTGTGTGTGTGTGTGTGTGTGTGTGTGTGTGTGTGTGTGTGTATGGTGATGGCTGGTTTTGCAGCCTCACCCAACTCACCCAGACTCTGGGGCCGGGTGATGGTGCTTAAACAAGACACCAACGACACACACGTGCTCCACACAGATATTCTCAAATGCAGGACATTAAGACCGACCCTTCCACCACCAGTATCAGAGCCAGCGGTTGGGAGAAGTGTCACATACACACACACACACACACACACACACACACACACACACACACAGGGAGGACGACTGAACCTTGGTCTCAGTTGATCTGTTGTTTCCAGGTTTGTTGTTTTCGGTTGGGTTGGTTTGTTTTTAAGACCAGAGAACGTCCAGTCCGGTTAGCGTCTTAACTTTTCAAAGTAAATTGAAAAATTAAATGCTGTCAAAAGGTAAACTAACCATACCAGTGAGCGATCACAGTGTGTGCTGATGCAGTCCACAGTGACACACTGGACAAATGGCCCACCTTCTCTCTCTCTCTCTCTCTCTCTCTCTCTCTCTCTCTCTCTCTCTCTCTCTCTCTCTCTCTCTCTCTCTCTCTCTCTCTCTCTCTCTCTCTCTCTCTCTCTCTCTCTCTCTCTCTCTCTCTCTCTCTCTCTCTCTCTCTCTCTCTCTCTCTCTCTCTCTCTCTCTCTCTCTCTCTCTCTCTCTCTCTCTCTCTCTCTGTGTGTGTTGGGCGGTAGAACAGGTGCACCCCATAGGGTTTAACATCGTTCATTTATCCTCCTATTTTCCTGTGCCACAGAAAGCGGTCAATAACCCACGCGGTGGAATCTGTGCACGAGGGCAGAACTTCCTCCCGGGGCCGTGGATGAGATGGGGCCCGAGATGATTTCCAACGGCGGGAGATGAATTAACGGCCCTGGACGCCATATATCGCCCCCCCTGCAAATGACTCATCAGGTGACAAAGGTTGTCTGCAGTCACATGCTTACTGGGGGGGGGGGGGGGGGGGGAGTGTGTGATATGTGTGTGTGTGTGTGTGTGTGTGTGTGTGATATGTGTATGTGTGTGCATGTGTCACAGGGCAGGGACGACACAACGATGATTTAATGCCACAACCTTCCCGAGCTGGAAGGAGTCTCCTGTCTGCGTATTGACAGTCTGAGTCCAACAGCTAACGGGAGAGAAGCGACCAGGCGGGGACTTCTCAGGTGTGTGTGATATGTGTATGTGTGTGCATGTGTCACAGGGCAGGGACGACACAACGATGATTTAATGCCACAACCTTCCCGAGCTGGAAGGAGTCTCCTGTCTGCGTATTTTTTTTTTTCTTCTTCTCTCGTTACAAAGCAGGGAGATGAGTTTCGGCTGCGAGGCACCAAAGACCAACTTTGTTATCGCAGTCCCCGTAAACCAGCCCAGTGAGTGCGTCATGAAGCCCACCAGGTTCACAACGCTACTCCCCCCCCCCCCCATCTCTCTTACTATCCGTTGCATCGGCCTGCAGAGACCCCATCCATCGGGTTTAACGTCTATTCATACTTCTATTATTTGCACTAATAAAAAAAGAAAACTTCCAAACGACGAGGCCAATATTGATGTAGATATTTGTGTGTGTGTCCCCCTGTGTGTGTGTGTGGTGTGTGTGTGTTGGTGTGTGTGTGTGTGTTTCCATCATTTATGCCTGGGAAAATCGACACAAAATACACAGACAAGATTGGTTACCACACAACTGAAAACTTTCTTTCACAGCAGCGTGCTTCATTTCAGTGTGTGTAGTGCACGTGCCTGTGTGTGTGTGTGTGTGTGTGTGTGTGTATGTGAGTGCACGTACGTGTGTGTGTGTATGTGTGTGTGTGTGTGTGTGTGTGTGTGTGTGTGTGTGTGTGTGTGTGGTGTGTTGTTTTTCAGGGGGAGTTCAGCTCTTTTTTGTTCGGAATCTGCAACCTTGAGTATCCAAGCAAAACTACAAAATATACTTTCATTCCATTATCAAGTTATTATCCACGGTATATTGTAATCTGTTAACTTCATCACAATAAAGTCACATCAGGTGTGTGTCACGTTAATTACATTCGTATTACGTTGCCTAGAAACTGCCAGAAGTTTCCTGCCTCCAACACTCTGGGTCTATAAACAGATTCACACTCACAAACTGAAATCATGCACACGATCTAATCGCTATACTTTCCAGGCAGCAAAGAAGGCGAACGAGGTCTCGGTGTTTAATATCCAAGTAATGTCGTGCCAAGTTACGTAATGTCATCAGTTGCCACCATAAATGGGAACTCTTTTTCCCCAGAGGTGTGAAAACTGCAGATCTGCGACGCCATTTTGGGTCTCGCCGTGTGTGTGTGTGTGTGTGTGTGTGTGTGTGTGGGGGGGGCTCTGGGTAATAAACAGGCTGATCAGATAACTCATACTGCACATGTTGGCTGCATAATTAGCATGTGGCACACGACACCAGCCACCCGCTCTCCCGTCTGAAGCAGGCAGCCGTGGACGCAGATGCGCAGCTGGCAGATAGGATGGATGCCCTTGGATACCAAACGAATGGGTATTTTCACACAAAACTTATTGACCTTATTGACATTGAATGAGATGCCATGTTTCCGTGGCGATGGGGCTGTGGTTGCAGCCACGAGTTTGTGAGGAATGCGTTAAGTTGACAGTTGGAAATCTCACACAACGCTATGTTGCCTTGGCCAGGTGGAGCGGCCTCCGGACGCCGTCGTAAAAATCCAACTGAAATGTAAAACATCTTCATAAAATATATTCGACGCTTTGAGTGCCACGAGCGACTGGAAAACAGCATGAAGAGGTATAATTAAAAAATAAGTGATTAATTTGGATTCAAATGTGTTTGTCTGTCGCCATGTTGAACGCGTTCTGCTTATTATGGACACCGTGCTACCTGTCCTTCACCGGTAGAAACTCACGCGGGACAAACTAATGAACTCCATCATGTCTGCCAATCTGTTAAGTGGAAGCTATGCTATTTGCAGCTTGGCCATATTTCTTCTTTGACACCCAAACTGCAAATGCATCACAATTAGCCTCGCGTTTTTTTTCGCAGCCAACAAAGTCATGGAATATTGCAGAGTGTCTCCACTCGATATCCACCAGCTCGTCTTAATATGAGCAGAGAAGCAGGAAATGATATACAACCTATTTTTACCCTTTCTTATGACAAATCACTATGTACTATTTCTTTCTTTTTTTTAGATACATGTCACCATTGAGCTGATAGTGGTTATACATGTTGCCGACAGGTATAGATGACTGACATTGGGCTATGAACCCAGAACCTTTCAGGCGTGAGTCCACAACCCTAACCCCTCAACTATTCATCTAAAACATATACGATTGACCATCATTGCTTCCATATCCCTTGTGGTGGGCTTCGATGACTTACCAATCAATGCTTGGAGGAGGCATGTTGTGGACAGAGTGTTTTGTAGTCCCTGGTGTCCCTGACAGGACAGGAGGGCAGGACAGGACAGGAGGGCAGGACAGGACAGGACAGACAAGAGGAGACTATGGGGACGCTCTGAACAGCCATCTGACCCTGGAAACGCTGCTTTCATCGCCGTGGCGCTACGACCACACGCCGACGCGGCAACCGAAACCCAGTTAGCCGGGCTTGTTCCGAGTTGAGCCGAGCACTTAAACGTGAAAACAGCCCCGTGATTTATGTCATGTATGCTCCCCCCCGTGAGCTTGCCCCATGTACTGCTTTATGTGCATTACTGTCGTACACCAGTCTTAACCCCGCCCCCCCGGTCACCCCCCGCACCCCCCCCCCCTCCCCTCCCCCGTTCCGCCCGGTGGCGCCGGTGCCCTTGACAGACCTGTCACGTCTATGATTGGCTTCTCATCTGCGGTTACACAGCAGGCCGTGAACGGGAGGAGATGGTAATGCCGTCCACCACATCTTGAAGCTTCAGAAGGGGGAGATTATCATTACCGGCATCGTTAATTTGTCTCACGTTGGAGTTGAGCGGGAAGGCTGTCCCTGCATATGTACCTTCATGCTGTGTGTGTGTGTGTGCGTGTGCGTGTGTGCGTGTGTGCGTGTGTGTGTGTGTGTGTGTGTGTGTGTGTGTGTGTGATGTTGTGCGTTGTGTGGTGCGTGCGGACAAACCTGTGCGGTGATGTGTGTGATAAATGGTGCAGCTCATTGTAGCATTCGGCTCGTGCGCATGAACGTCAGATCATTAAGAAGACGTTGAGGGAGCTCATTTGAATATTTCGGAAGGCACGGCCATATTATTAACGTATTTATAGAAATGTTATATCGCAGGAGGTCAACGTGGCTGAAGATCCATACTTGCGAGACACATCTGAAATGCGGCAGACAGCGAATATACGTCACAGAGGAAAAGCAATCGGGAGAAAAGGGGGCATGATTGATTTCAAAGATTCTCGTCCGTTACACGGAAACTGCACAATGCTGCATATTACGGGCGCTGGCTATCTCTCAGACGGCGGGGTCCTTCGCTGCTCCGCGAAGGAACAGCAGACAGGATCCAAGTGAATAGTGAGGGAAATATAATAGCAATAGAACCCCATTGAACACCGTGTCTGATTATGAGGGGAAATCCAGTTGACTTTTGTCACGCGGTCAAGGAGATCTATCCAGTATGTGCATTATTGTAATCAGTCATCAGATGAGATAACATTAGCCGTTCTGTGAGAGGGAATCCGTGATGCACACGTCACTCCATGTACACCAACAACTAACCGCATTCCAGCGCTTACCCAGATTCAAACACATGGATTCCATATAGGCTCTCACCACCAGGCCCAGCATTAACATTCGTAACATAATTAGGATTGGAATATAGGTCTAAATGCTACGTTTGTGTCCCGGGCTTCATATCAGCGCCCACTTTCTCCCTGTCAGTACAGCCCATTGCAATCCAATGTGAGTGTGCCAATCCAATGTGCATTTCTGGGTTTATTTGTATTATTTGTATGTGTGTGTGTGTGTGTGTGTGTGTATGTGCATGTGTGTTAGTATTGACAATTTTAATTTACTTTAACTACTTGTTTTTAACCTCATATAGGAACAATAAGCTCTCTTAGTATCACTGTATATCATATACAGTATATCTATAATATAAATATAATAACTATATATAATGAACATGATGTAACATGATGAACATCCTTTTCTATCTGTCTCTCTGTCTCTCTGTCTTGGTCTCATTCCGTGTGTCTGAGTTTAGCATCAGGACATCTGACACCTCCGCAAACTACTTTTATATCCTGATGTTAAGCAAGGCATTGCAATCAAGCACTGATTGCAATAATGATACTGACTGGCTGAATGTTGGATCTAGTTGTTCACCAGTATTCTGATAACTATGACTACCACCATTAAGAATAGCAACTTGCAGAAAGTTAGGTAACAGTGACATCACTGAGCTCTACGGAATGCTGGGCACATATGTGGATGACAGTTCAACAATACCACCCATCAGCGTCAAAGAGACAGAAAAAGACAGACGGGGGAAAGTAAAATGTGAAAATATGTATTAATAGTCTTTCAGTTGTGGCTAAAATATCCCCTTAAATAAAAGATAGACGGGGATAATGGGAGACAGAGAGATGGGGAGAGAGAGAGAGAGAGAGAGGAGATGGAGAGGCTAGGAGAGGGAGAGGGAACATATAGGATTGAAGAGCTTCCGGGCCTCAGAAGGCCACGCTCTTAGACATTTTAATCAATAACCGCGGCTCTATCAAAGGCTGACGAATAGAACGCAGACAGAGGGATCGCCTCTCGGCCCGCTCCCCGCCTCACACCCAAAGAGTGACTCAACATTCTGGGACATACGCAGAAGAAAGAGAGGAAGACCGAGGATGAGTGAAGGCGATGGGGGGAGGGAGGGGAGACAAGAGGGGTGAGGGGAGGATGAATAAGTCGTGTGAGAGAGAGAGAGATGAGAGTGTGTGAGGCAGGGGCCGCCATATGCAGAAGTAATGCAATATGATCTGACAAAATGAACGACATGGAGAGAGAGGGAAAAATGAAGAGAGAGAGAGAGAGAGAGAGAGAGAGAGAGAGAGAGAGACATCCCCATTAATAGTTTGATGATTTCTATAGCTATTTATATCAGAGATATTTTAATTAAGATGATAATTGCGTTAGTTCATGTATGAGTTATCAGAGGTCGTTATATATATAAAAAAACCTGTCAATAGGTAGGCTAGGCTTTGTTATGAGTGTTGAGTACACATCATTAACACAAAGTTTGGACGTAGTTCCACAGTGGCTTCAGGGCGGTATTAGTTCTCCCAGGATGTAATCACCATGTGGGTTGAAAAAAAAAAGCCCTTCATCACACAGAGATGTAGGTGGGAGAAGATATTTCTTAGGAATAATTATGAATATATATTTATATAGGCTATGACACTCTTAGTTTTGTAGTTATAGGATGAATAGTTGATTGATTACATCCCACATTCTGCAACTTACAGAACATGTTATTTTTAGACGTATTATTATTGTGATGAATATTGTTATGGATGTCAATGGTGATTATTTTCTATTCATATTTTGTTTGTGCGGTGGTTGAAAGCCCACTCGGCCTAATTGAGATCAATAGTGTTAGCATAACCCTATCGACTCATTAGAAGGTAAATGCTCTACCTGCTCCTTCATGGAGTGTGAGATCATTGCCACTCAGGTGACAAGAAAAAGGACTGAATGCATATTGTAACATAAGGGCTGGGATCAATTTGCATTTAAATGCCCCTGATTGCATGTGTATCTGATATAAATCTCTGGTTTAGTGTCCTTCAAATGGACCGCAATCAAGGGACTTGTAAATAGAAACTTTCTTTTCCCAATCCTGATTCTTTATCGTTGTTTACAATCAAATACAATGTCAAATGAAATAATATGACTCCTCAAAATAATGAATACACCTGGAAGTTTATTTTTAGAAGTTAGGATTTTTGTTGTGTTATTTCTTTGTGAGCCCTGAATACACGGCAGGTATTAATAGCTTGAATGCGTAAAAGGTAAAATGTTAGCCTAATAAATCACACACGACAGACTTGTTGGTTATAGCAGAGGCCAGTGGGGTTCATGTATTCTTAGTTAGCTGTTAGCTGTGTGTCTTCAGTGTTGCCAGGGTAACAGTCATTGTTCCTCCACCAGATCTCCGCATTTCAATAACACGAGTGGCTAGCAGCATATCATGCTAACTGAACCTGTCATGCTTCAATATTTTATATGTAATATGTAAATCTAACATTTTCTCAGTGACTATACAGACCTTGTTTTGGGCAGCAGTAGCTCAGGAGGTAAGAGCAGTTGTCTGGCAGCCGGAAGGTTGCTAGTTTGATCCCCGGGCTCCGCCAAGCTAAGTGTCGAGGTGTCCCTGAGCAAGACACCACCTAACCCTAACTGCTCCTGACGTGTTGGTTGTTACCTTGCATGGTCGACACCGCCGTCGGTGTATGAATGGGTGAATGTGAGGCAACTGTAAATAGGATAAAAGCGCGATATAAATGCAATCCATTTTTGGTGGCATATGATGTATTTTTGTGAAATGCCGGCTAAAATATCACCGTCGTCGTCCTTTACAATTGCTATTTCTCCAGGTGCCAGTAGCCTATGCTTTTGAGAAACACCTGAATAATAAAAGAAAAGGAAAACCGTCCAGCTCTGAAGCTCAGCTAACTAGGAAGCACAAGTCAGTGGGAGGTGATCAACCCGGCGGGCCGGTACCGGGTGAAGACGTGTGACACCCACACAATGAGGAGCTTTCTTAACCCACAGAGTCCACCAGGTGTCGGGGCCGCCGTCCCGCTCCCGGCGCCGCCCAGCAGCATGAGTGACAGCCGGGGACGTCGTTACAATGCTCAGAGTGTTCAGCTGGCCCAGGCCACCACACCTCCTGCACCACGAGGGAGGCTTTTCCTTTACACGAGACATTTTGAATAGATTTTGATTAAATGTGTTACGTTTTGAGTACATTTTTTGGCTGTTTTGACAAGATGTTTTTAGTTAATCTTTTCAGTATGTTTTCAGTCGAGGTTTTCATGAGAATGGCAACCCCGCACACTCTGTGTAAACCAGACTTCAGCCTCACTGCGGTGCGGGCAAGGCCTTGTTAAGTATTTATAGGGTTGTATCACAGAGGAAGAAAAAAGTCTCCTCAATCCGCTGTGCTAATAGTTGTTCTGTGACACGTTGCTGAGGGAGAATGAAGACTGTGGGGGGAGAGGAAGTGTTGTGCTGTAAGTCCAAAGTCCAAGGAAGCCATGATCATACCGCTAATAACAATGTAAGAGCAGCCATCTTTGGAACAAACATGAAATGCGAATACTGTACTTTTAACTATTAAAGCGTTGAAATAGACGACTCACAAAACAATAGACGGTTATATATATATACAGTATATACGCACACTTTACTGTATATGTTTGTAAAGCCAGTTGATTCACTCTCTCTATTAGTAATTTAGGTTTTGCGGACAGACCTTCACATGTGTCGTTTGTACATAATAGATTAGCAGGTCTCTAGTCCCGCATTCCCAAGGCCAGACCTCCTTTCTGTAGCAGCAGAAAACATCAAGAGGGACGGCAGTGGCAGGACGTTGACACACATTCCCCCCCGCCGCCCATTGAATATTCCCCAAACCGGTTTGGTCAAGTCTGCAGATAGCTGAAGGAAATGGAATGACCTAGAGCACCAGCATTAGCTGTTCCAGGTCAAGAGGAGGACTCAAAGGACTGCTGCGCTGCTTCCCCCTCGACGGCAGAGGAGGAGGAGAGGAGGAGGTTCCAGCAGAGGAGAGGAGGAGGTCCCAGCAGAGGAGGAGAGGAGGAGGTCCCAGCAGAGGAGGGAGGAGGTCCCAGCAGAGGAGAGGAGGAGGTCCGAGCAGAGGAGAGGAGGAGGTCCAAGCAGAGGAGGAGAGCAGGAGGTCCAGCAGAGGAGAGGAGGAGGTCCCAGCAGAGGAGGGAGGAGGTCCGAGCAGAGGAGGAGAAGAGGAAGTCCCAGCAGAGGAGGGAGGAGGTCCGAGCAGAGGAGGGAGGAGGTCCCAGCAGAGGAGAGGAGGAGGTCCCAGCAGAGGAGAGGAGGAGGTCTCAGCAGAGGAGGAGAGGAGGAGGTCCCAGCAGAGGAGAGGAGGAGGTCTCAGCAGAGGAGAGGAGGAGGTCCCAGCAGAGGAGAGGAGGAGGTCCGAGCAGAGGAGGGAGGAGGTCCCAGCAGAGGAGGAGAGGAGGTCCCAGCAGAGGAGGAGAGGAGGAGGTCTCAGCAGAGGAGGAGAGGAGGAGGTCTCAGCAGAGGAGGAGAGGAGGAGGTCCCAGCAGAGGAGGAGAGCAGGAGGTCCCAGCAGAGGAGAGGAGGAGGTCCCAGCAGAGGAGGAGAGGAGGAGGTCCCAGCAGAGGAGGAGAGGAGGAGGTCCCAGCAGAGGAGAGGAGGAGGTCCCAGCAGAGGAGGAGAGGAGGAGGTCCCAGCAGAGGAGGAGAGGAGGAGGTCCCAGCAGAGGAGAGGAATAGGTCTCCAGCATGCCTCTCAAACACCAGCTGGGTGGACACTGGTCACACCTCCATCTGGAAGGCAAAACCCAAGCCATCTGCGGTCGGTCCTCACTCCGGGTTGTCCTCTGTGTTGACGAAGGCTCCGCTCTCTCACTTAAAAACAAGACACCTTAAAAACCCCTGTAACCCGTCACCATCAGGAACACTGTTTGCCGACATACTATTTCCGAACGCATTATTACTCGTGCGAATGGCTGTTTAAAACCCCGGCTCTGCAGTAATCGACGCAACTGATGACAGAGCGGATATATCTTCTTCCTTACGCCTTTCCATCCTATGGAGATCAACAGATCAAAACCCCAAGCTGCCAAAGAAGCCTGAGTTTATCACAGAGATGTCTGTGTTGCAGTTATGTCGCGTTGGAAATGCCAAAGGGTATTTTGCCTTTGGGAAAAACGCTGTGTATCTTGAATGAAGCTATTGCGGCTCTGAACGCTTGTGAGATGCATAACCCCATGGATTCAGCACGTCTAGCTGTCGTCGCCTGCCTACCTTGACATGCGTGTTCTGACCTGGCTGACCTGACCACGTGATTTCTCATCTCTACTTGTCATATTTCGGCGCTTGGGCAGAAGCTGCGTGAGGGCTGCATATAAATAGCGCCTCAAAATACATCGATTACAATGCGCTCTAAATAATTGCTGGCAAGCCGACGCACGTGGAGTGGTTTCCGACTCTGGTAGGACGATGCCGCCAGTGGCCCCCAGCTAGCGTCCACGTCGCGTGACGCCCCCATGTCGAGTTTCTCTCTGTGAACACCAGAGCTGGGGACTCGAGACATGACGCTCAGATCGCTTCTTGACGGATCGGTCAACAACGTCTTGTTCCTCGGACACGAGGCTGACGGCAACAAGTTGAGCCGTCCGTCCACCTAGTAGTGCCTCCTCGTACGAAACCTCATGCTGTTTTGGAAACCCCGCTGTCGTTTAAATATCACTGATTGACGTGTCTTGTTCCGCTAGCCTACATATTGCTTTGTCGATGGATTGAAACAGACATTGATTTGAAACTGGGAACTTTTGTTCGGCCTATCTGCTTTACTGTAGGCCTATATTCTTGAACAACAACCATGCTCCTGCGTTTCAATCATCTTTGATATATATATATTATTATTATTATTATTGTATTTTTTTC